>JBCFYV010003508.1:795570-796607 GCA_039000515.1 Timema cristinae | reverse complement strand
AACGTTGTAGCACTTGTAGCAGTAACCAAGGAACAGGTAAATACAGATAAGGAAGAAATTCAATTTTTATATTTGTTTCAAAATGTAATATCTTGTTCTGTCAATTCTCAAAATAATACAGAAATACGAAATGCATGATCACATCATCCTTTGTTCTTTGAACATAGTTTTAAGTATAATTTTGACTCAAATGTTTACAATTTTAATATGTACTGAATTTTTAGAGGTTTGTTTTAATTTCAAGATATTCCTATTTTATAATGTATCGTAACTTGTAATTAATATTATCAATCTTTTTCAAATATCACTCAAATACTGTGCAGATATATATTATATTATATTACACATTTATGTCTTTCGCGTTAATTTAATATAACTTGTATTACCTAATTTCACTCAAAATTGAATTTTATTTATAAATAACACTTTTAGATTTATTTCACTGCCTTATTTTATTCTCGAATATGATACGATTAAAATAGAAATCTAAATAGCTTCTAAATCTATGGAAATTGAATTAAAATTTTAAAAATCAGCTGAGGATATTTCTAAATAGCTTTTAACGGCATCAATATTTAAAAATAATGAATTAAGACCATTCCAAATATATTCTAAAGGAGTATGTTTTTTTATTGAGGATCCTTCTAATAATTTCAAGATAGCTAATTGTTAAAAGTTTGCTGGGAGGGCCTCAGAACTATTTAGGCTGTCGGTCCCGGTAAAGATTTATCTGATTACCAAACCCTTCCTTCACCACTGACAAGACATCTTGTGAATGTGAGGAATGCCAGGTCTCCACCGT
Organism: Timema cristinae; assembly: GCA_039000515.1. NCBI lineage: Eukaryota > Metazoa > Arthropoda > Insecta > Phasmatodea > Timematidae > Timema > Timema cristinae. Next base: position 795,805 of record JBCFYV010003508.1, on the reverse strand, counting down.
GGTTCGGATTCCACGTTAAACTGTAGGTCCTTCATTTCATCTCACAATCACCCTACCATTACACATTAGCGTAAGTGCGTATAACCCGAATGGGTAGTAAGACGCGGTGCTAATAATAATAATAATAATAATAATAATATTTAGGCTGGATGAACGGAGATAAGTCCCTCAAAAACCACTTTTGGTTAGTTTTCCTCCCCCCCCCCCCCCAACACAAATATAATTCTGTAATCAA
>JBCFYV010003508.1:590570-790570 GCA_039000515.1 Timema cristinae | reverse complement strand
AAAGAGGAAAGAGACCAGCCATAGTACTGTTTTGTTAACACCTGTTTATTAGCCATTGACCGTTGTTATCAACAGAGTTTACTGTTGCTTATCATTAGCCGAAATATTTAAAGGATATTATCTTAAGACCCATTCAATCAGACTGATCATAATTTATAGGTGTATCTTGTTTGATACCCTTTGCTAATAATCGTTTAACTGTTTTCTCCTTTAGAAACTTCTACCTGTTCAGCCCTTGTAGCTACAGTTAAAACTTCACACTTTGCAAAGTCAAATTGTTTGCATCAAACTTCAAAGTACAACCTATAATATTATTGTAAAACTTAATTTTGTTATTTCTGTTTTTTATTTAATAAATCTATTTTTTGTTTAACCTTAATTCTTTTCAATTTAAATTGTGTATCCTGTAAAGAGTAAAATCTTACAGTTTCAACCTGAGCTACACAAATACATCTTAAGTGGTACGTAGAGTTTAAAAATATTTACATAAACCTTTACACAATGAATGTTGTATATTTAAATAATAATTTTGTTTGTAATTTATTTAATTTATTTTATATGCAGATTATAGAATATGCATGACTTGCGTTATCCACCAACAACTTTGGAGGTACAAAGCTAGATAGGCCTAGTATTGTTTTAATCAGCCGAACGCTGGACGGGAGACAATATTTGTTCTGTTTGCAAATAATAATTTCCATGTTTGCAAACTTTTAGAAACATAGGGAAGATAGGAAATAAAGTTCAAACTGTTTGCAAACATGGGAAACAATATGTTTGCAAGCAGCTAAACATAGTTTCACGTCCAGACTTGAATGATGAAACCTTTGTTACCGTATATAGTTCAGTTGAGCCATGGCCATCTTTAGTTACACGCCAGAGTGTTAAATGTGGCAACTCTGCTTGTAGTGACGTCATGAGGATTATATGCTTATGCTATAGCATTGCTGGTCAGAAATAAAGAGGAGTTGCAGGAAATGATGGACTGGTTGGTAGAGATAGGGAGAAGATATGGCATGGAGATCAACAGTGAGAAGTCAAAAGTGATGGTGAATTGAAAAAATGAAGAGCCACTGCAAATCAAAATTGGAAATCAGGAGTTAGAAAACATAGAGCAGTTCCAAGTCCCTGTTAAGTCATTTGACAAAGAATGGCTACTGCACTAAAGAAATTGGATCGAGGATCGCCATGGCAAAAGAAGCTTTCAAAAAGAAGAAATTACCGTTGACCAACAAGTTGAGTTTGGAACTAAAGAAGGAATTGATGAAATGCTCCATTTGGAGCATCGAACCGTGTGGAGCAGGAACTTGGATTCTTAGGAAGATGGGAAATAAATACTTGGTGAGCTTTGAAATATGGTGCTGGAGAAGACTTGAGAAGATCAGGTTGACAGACGGGGCTACAAATGAACAAGTCCTAAGAAGAGTGAATGGAAAGAGATCCATTTTGGATGTGATTCTTCGGCGCAAAGAAAATAGGATTGGACACATCCTTAGGAGGAGCTATCTTCTGCACGACGTCATAGAAGGAAAGGTTGAGAGAAAGAGGAACTTAGGAAGAAAGAGGATTCAAATATTAGATGACTTGAAAAAAAATCAAAAAAATCAGGGTGCTGAAGGAAGAGGCAGAGGACAGGGTGAGGCCTAAGTTTCACTGGCCAAATGATTGGACCTGTCATAAGACAGAACACCTAATAAAAATAAAAATTACGTTACTTATATCACTACGCAAAAATAATTCTTTTGTTGAAAAATACAACAAATAAAAATTCAAATAATAATTTTAAAATAAAGTTGCTAGGTAAGGATTATGTAAAATAAAATAATTCACCCAAGAATTACCGCAGAAACAGTCGTTTTTAGTAAATTGATCTAAATCTGAATCCTTACAAATATATTTATAAATCAAACATAGGTGAAGGTTCTTTTAAGCACCGCATCTTAGTGCCCGCTCCAATTATAAGCTTATCTACTAATTACGCTAATAGTTTTAGCGATGATGGGATATATATTTACAGGAAGTGTATCCGCATTTTCGTGGAGGGAGAGTTGAAACCTATTTTGGAAAAAAAAACCTTAATACACCAGACTGAGATTAGAGCCTTGATCTCCCAGTCATCGTAACTCTAGTCTACTACAGATGTAGCGCCTTAGACCATGCAGCCACCGAAGCCGGTACAAGGGAAAAGTTTTTTCTGAGTTTTCGGCAATGAAACGTATTGTTTAGCATTTCTATTAATACATTCTTCATTATTGTAAGTCCAATAACTTTAATCCTCAAAACAGCTGTTGATGGAATTGTTAGTCCTCCTCTGGTGAGATCATTGAAATAGTTAGCATCTTTATCATGCCCAACTAGAAAATAAAAGCAACAACGGCATTCCAAACCAACAGACAATTAGTAACCACAAATGTAAAAACTCGAGGATTCTGGAATCATGTCAGCTGTTAGTTGAACTTAGTTAGTTAACTTATACAAAAAATGTTAATCCATTGTATGTTCTGCTATATGATCCAAAACATAATGCAATAATAGCTTGAACAAGGCAACATTTCAAAACAAGTAAATTACATGAGAAACATACAACCCACACAGTAAAACAAACTGAACTAAAACGGCAACACCGCACGTGGCTGTGTTGTTGACCAGCCTTAATGCAGTGTTGCCAAACTTCTGTATTCCGGCCAGTAACTAAAGACGTCGAGTACAAGATTTCAGCTGAGGGTGCTGCTGTAGCTTGTGCTTTGTAAGTAACTGTGACTGTTCAAGAAAACAGAGAAGAATACAATGGTTGTGGGTCCGTACAGCGCCTCAAAATGGGTCGTACTTGGCAAATAAGCTTCGTACAGAACTATAGCTCGATGACAGTAGTGGTTTTAGGACTTCACTCAAATGTCTCTTACATATTTTGAAGTTATTTTACAAACGGTTGGTCCCAGGAGAGTGAACGTCTGGCCTAGCTCACGTTGTTTTTTTATCAACAATATAGACAACATGCAGATAATATTTCTTGTAACACATTTGAAATGGACAGCGAGAAACTTTTTCTCCTCATGAAACACAAAAGAAGCACGAAAATATTTTGCAAACAATTTACAAACTTTTTCTGAATATACTAAAAACATTACGGAAATAAACAACGTTTCCAGAAAAATGTTTCCAAATGCGTACTAAACTTAAAGAACTATCTCAAAAACAAGACGGTTCAGTGTAAAAACGTTAAACCCGGCAGGTTGGTACAGTAGTTCAAATACCGGCTGGGTGTTTTGGGAAGTTCATACCACTAAAGGGGTTTTCTATCCTCTCTCTTTCTCTGCTTAATCAATTGCTTATCTCTATTATTATTATTTATAGTAATGTTTGTGTTAAACGTAGCCATAAAACTAAAGGCAACACACTGATTAAAATTCCTCGAGAGACCTAAGATAAATTAATATTGTAAAACTCTGACAATAAAAGGTTGTACTTACAATTTCAATGAATTTCAGGATAAATCCCGGTTGTTTGAGCTCCTTCAGCCCGACGGGTAGGATCTTATTCACCATGGTGTTCGTACCGGCTGCTCGACATCCACTGCTAACGTCTTGCTACCCACTCTATCCGCATCAAGCAGCCCACGACGTCAAGTGATGAGGGAACCAATTGAGGGCGTAACGTCAGCTTCAACTGGACCAAACTTCTTACTTGGTGTGGAAATTGGAGATTGTAGGAGTCAATGAGTTGTCCGTCTCGAAATGGCCATATAAGTTCATTTTATTTGGTGATGAAGAATGATATGTTCCAAAGAGTTATATTTGTTCAACTATGCCATCAAATGTAACACTTTAAGAACTATAGCAATATGTTCAAATAAGTAACCTTTTTAAACTTGATTTCATTTTTTAAAAGTATTCAATATCCTTTTAATTGGTTTAGTGTTTAGTTTAATAGAGATAACTATTTTATACTGAACATCAATGGCGTAGAAAAAGGGGCTTTAAGGGTCTGGAACCCCCGGTGATTTGATGTACTCCCTTATGTGATACATAGGTATTGTGTATAAAAACTTTTATTGGTTAAGAATATGGTAAAATATTCTAGTGGATCCCCTTTGGAAACACTTTCTTTCTACGTCCTTGTTGAGCAGGATCAGTTGCATTTCTTTGTTCCAGTATTGAATGTTTACTTTCTAATCTAAAGATAAAGTATTGTAATCTTGAAAGTTATTGACCTTGAAATTATGATTAATCTGTACCATACTCTTAAACCAGAAGAGTGAATTTTACAATTCTGTCTCCGTGTCTGCCTATCTGTCGGTCCCTGGCTAAATATCTCAAATGGTTTTGGTGTATTTTGTTCAAATTTGATATTTAGAGTCCATTTGCCGTAGGAGTGGTGGCGGCAGCGTAGAGCTAGCAGAAGATATAAGAATGATTAAAATAAAAACATAATTAAAAACAAATTGTTTGTTGTGAAATTTCTGATTGACAAACGTGGCAAGAAGTCAATACATGTTCTTGAAGATCATGTGGTTTGGCGAATGGATACATGAAAGTAGATCTGGTATATTTTGATAGCTGTCACTTACCACCACACACCTTAGCTGGGGTATGGATATATAGTTATACCTTGGGCTTTTTATGATTTCGAACCTAAACCTTAAATTAAGGGTAGTTTACTAATGAGGGATTTTTTTAAATTCCAAGTTTTTCGAAAATGGCATCAACTATTTTATTAAAAATGGATGTATAGGAAGTGTTTGACCTTCAAAATATCAATTATATCTTGATTTGGTAAAACTGTTTAAGGATAAGACTACTGCTGTGTGAATTTTGAAAATTTTAATTATTTTGAAAATGGATACAACAGTTTTGTTTAAAATGTATCTGTTGAGTGTTTGACATGACAAATAAAACTGTAAACTTCTTTTTCACAGAACATATTATTTAAGAAAAATTTTACTTAGAAAAATTTGTAATATTTTTAAAATGGCTCTGACTATTTGTCTAAAACTCGGTATCTGGTAAGTTTTTAATAATGTACATAATTTTATATATTCCTTACCCATTTCGGTAGCCGCATGTCTAAAGCGCTACTTTCACGATAATCTATAGGTCGAAAATGCAAAGGTAGTAGATCAATGCTATTTGGGTGTATTGATGGTGGTTTTTCCTCAATTGTTTCTCACTATATATATATATATATCTCCACACGCAAATGTGGCTACACCGTACACTTCCTCTAATATCACCTTTCCTCATCCCTAGCCTATTAGCATAACTAGTACATAACCGAACAGCCTGATTGGTTAGTAAGACGTGATACAATATTTTTGTGATTGTTAAAATAAAAATTATAGCCCTGAACGCCTGGTTGTTTAATGATGAATGATTTTTGAAAAAACGATCTAACGATTTTGTTAAAAGTCTGTATCTGATTATGAAGAGGAGGGAGGAGGAATAATACCTCCTCCTACTACCTCCTAAAAACACAATATAAAGTGTTGCTATACCTGAAACTGCTCTACAGCGGTCGCATAGCGCATTGCTACTAATACACAGTAAAAATGACTGATTTGCGACCGAAATTCCAGACAAACCAATAATGATATATCTTTTATTTTTTTATTATGACTGTATGGACACTTTTTTAAATTGATATTGAATTATATATTTTATTTTATATGGATACATTTTAAAAATTAACTCAAAAAACGCATTTTTAAAAATGGTTGGATTAAAAAAAAATACCATCTTAAGTTTTTATGTAATTTACATATATAATATTTTTAATCACGTAAACCTATTCCCTGGGCTAGAAATCGGTCATTAGTTACATAAATGTAGGTTTATTACAAGATAGGGGTGTAAACCCCCACCACACCTACTCAAACCAAGACTCAGTGGCAGTAATCCTCTTGTTCGCCTGACAGGACAACATAATAGCTTTGAAACTTGTCCAGAGGACCAGTTCAACGGTTAGAATATTTCAGATGTATTTTCTGGTTCTTAAAAAAAATCTTTGCAAGCTATAAAGTGAACCTACATCAGCATTATTTCATAAAATATATAATTTAAATTATTTTTTAATGGGGATTTTTAACGTGCAATTTATGAAAACAAGGATTATATCTGCACATGACTTACAAACTAGCTCTTAGCTACGACATACATAACAGTTTACTAAAGTTAAATTAACGTCTCTATCTGATATCGAAACCGGGACCCTTAGCATAGTAATTACAAGTGCTATCGACATATCTAAAGTGTCAGTTAAAAAATAAAGAGAAATGTTTTAAGTTATATATGATAAACCACTTTAATTAAAGGATAAAAAATAATATAACGATAAAAGTATAGCTGTGGTAAAATAATATTCAATACCAAAACTGGATTAAATTGGAATGTTGTGCAAGTTGACGCATTTTATGACGACTCTTGACACACAAAGTATTAAATTATTTACATTTATTTTGTATTGAGATTGAATATTTTTCTAAAACACACAAGTAATTTTATGCTTCAATAGTAATTTACTGTTTGAGGTCAGCGTAGCCTTTAGAATTTTTCGGAAACTATGTGCTATTCGTCATTTAGACCAGGGTTGGACTGGGCCTCCAAAAGGGCGTGAAACTTGTATTTTTAGAGGACGTAAAATATTTTGAAGAGCCCAATTTTTTTTTTACCTATTTACTTTAAAATAACTATACGAGTGCTGGTAGAATTCAATATTATTAATTAATAATAAAAAAAATTGGTAGTTCCAGCAAGGATGCTCAAAATAATATTTTATTTTTTCCCCCCCGTGTGTCTCAAAGCATTGTTTAATATTGTGAATTGCATATGTTATGTTCAATGAATATAGTATAAATTCATGGATTAGATTAATTTTATTTTACAAAAGTGAAAAAAAATCAATCATTTAAGGACAAATTGTACAAGATATTATGCTAAATGCTTGGCAAGAATCCTCGGACTATTTGGATACAGCTTGTCTCAACAACATCCCTCCTGAGCGAACTGGGCTCGTCTCGTAAATAAAGACATCACACACCCCTAATTACCATCAACTAAACCTGACTTGAATCAGCGCTGAATACAAGTCCCTTCAAATACTGAGATCGTAACACAACTCCCTCCCCCTCCATGGAATAAGTTTTGATCACAACGTTCTCTCTATCACCCTTTTCCATTTCTAATTTGACTAATTATTAACTTAATGTGACTAATAATATTAAATGGACATTACACATATTATTATGATATGAATGAGATCTATTTAGCCTCCTTTCATTAACATAATTAGTATTATCATCTTCACATCAACCAATGAAAATACTGTTTACTTGTCGTATGGACAGAAAAAAAATGTATGGTGGTCGAAAGTTTAGAAAAAGATGATGATTTTTGGAAAATTGATATGGAATCAAAATAGCCATATTTTATTAAAATTTCATATTTCCATAGCCAATAGCACACTAGAGCAATGAAAATAAGAAATCCAGAATATATTTTGAATGCACAAAATACTAAAACAAAGTAGCCAAAGATTTTGGAAGCAAAGTATTATATAGATTTGTATTCTTTATTTCAGAAACTGTCGCTAAAAATCATTATTGATTAAAAATGTATTATATTGTGATATTGAAAAAATGTATTTTATTGTAATGGCTACTAGATATTTATATATAGTATTATGTTCATGCAGTAAAAGTCAAAACTCCAAATTGTTCATAGTAGAAGTTGGCTGTTATATCCACGTTCCTCATCTTGTTAGAACCAATTGCAGAGGCAACGGCACATCAAACAAGAGTTAGTAAGCTCAGACTCGATGTGGGACTTTCAAAAATAGGTTTTTTTTTGTCACAGAAATTAATCTATTCATTTGTAAGAACTGGACTCTAATGTATTCCACAACACGACGTAGTCCATGAGCCAAACTTGTAAGATGGATCAAATCAGGATAGAACAACTTCAGAGAACTTGCGATTTTCATTATATATGCCGTGGCATTCAAATATAACACCAGGACCTTTCTTTACGTGAGGTTATCTAGACCACAACACTTTCAATTCATCAGTCACGAATCTTACAACATGATACGTATGTTCCAGCCCTTCTCAGCAAATCAAATATGGTTTGGAAATATCCTTAGGATCTATATTACCTACCACAAGGTTCACAACAAAATTACCCTGAACAACCGTGATTTCATCCACAGCGACCCATATGAAGGAATCTCCCATGTATTGGGTTGCCCCTGTTGCCCCAACCTCCCCACTTGCCAATAGTGACATTGACAAGCATTGGGAAGTTTTGGCTGATTTGATATGCGAGTTACAGGTTGTTTTCACAGACCCTTATCCTCGTTGCATGAACTTAATATTAAATGACTTGGTACCTATGATTTAATTGTACAAAGTACACGGTTTGAGTTGGTTTGTAGCCCGACACAAGATATCCACCTTGGCAGAAGCGCCAAGCTAGGTCACCTGTGAAAGGGCTGTATTGCTTTGTGAGTTACAGGCAGCATACGCTAGCCCTTATCCTCATGGAATGAGGGTGAAAAATATGAATTTGTGAAAATATATATCTAGTGAAAGATGGGTTGATTGATTGTGAGTTTGTGATGATTATCTGAAAAGGAAACGCATGTTTGATTAGTCAAAATATACACTTGATGAAGGATGAAAATTGAATGTGAAGGTGTGGATGATATTGCTCCTTCCTCTTATCCCACTCTACTCCAGCCTTGGGCGTTTGTATGGTCTTTGGTCGTGAGGATTGTAGTTACCAAGTGCACGTATCAATGGATTTTTGTGTGCTACACTTTGTGTGTAGAATTTTTCCCTTCTTTCTTTGAATAACACATCGAGTGGTTTGCTCTTGGCTATATCATGGAGGTGGTCTATTCTTGTTCTAATGTCTGTTCCGGTTATGAGCCTTAGTATCTTGTTCTGCACTGTTTGTAGCTTCTTGATGTGTGTTTTGGCTGCGTATCCCCAACCTACGCAGCCGTAGAGGATGATGGGCTGGATAATACATTTGTAAATGGTTATCTTGGATTGCTGACTCAGTTGACGCCCTTTGAAGAGAGGATAAAGCTGTATGAAAAGCGCGGTTGCAGTTTTCTTTGTTCTGTCAATATGTTTCGCCAGGTGAGCTTCCTATCTATGGTTATTCCAAGATATTTTGCCTCGTTTTCGAATGGTATGTCCTCTTGAAAAATAGTGAGGTTCTCTGGTGGTAATTGTCTCCTTTTAGCCACTACCATAGCTGTGGACTTTGCAGTGTTGACTTTCACTCGCCATTTTGTGAGCCAGGTCTCTAGTGTTGTTAGGTATCGTTGTAGTGCTAGTGTCGCGTAGTATATATTCCGGTCTCTTGTATAAATTAGTGTATCGTCCGCGAATAATCTCACTGTCATTTTAGGGTGTGTTGGTATATCAGAAACATAAAGATTGAAAAGGTAGGGAGCCAAGACCGACCCTTGTGGTACCCCTGATTTTACTTTCACCCTCTCGGAAAGTGAGCCCCCAATAGCGACCTGAAACTCTCTGTCTTCCAAGAAGCTTTTAATGAGTATAATGTCTCTTGGTGGGAAGTCGTATTGTATCAGTTTGTATAGTAGGCCATAGTGCCACACCTTGTCAAAGGCCTTCTCGACGTCCAAGAATATGGCGAGCATGTATTCGCGTTTATTGAAGCTATCGGTGGCATCCTCTATGAAGTTCAGTACAGGATGGATTGTGGAGTGAAGTTTCTTGAAGCCAAACTGTAGATCGGGGATTATTTCGTTCATCTCTGTGTGTTGTTGCAGTCTATTTAGTATCAGGGATTCATAAAGTTTGCTGGTTGTATTGAGCAAGATGAGTGGCCGTCTGTTCTGTGGGAAGATGCTATTTTTGCCTGGTTTCGGGATGCTGATGACTTTGGCCCTTTTCCAAAATTTTGGGAAGTAGTGTAATTTAAGGGTCGTGTTGAATATTTGGGTAAGCAGTGCTGTTGCATTGTGAGGTAGGTTTTTTAGCTCTTAATTCTTGATGCCGTCTATACCCGGTGCCTTATTTGACCGAAGGTCTTTGATAGCTTGTTGAAGTTCCTCTACTGTGATAGGGGCTGGTATGTCGGCTATTTGTCTGTCAAAGTAGGCGTTTACTCCCCTGATAATGTCTCTGTTTAAGTTTTCTTCCTGCACTGGATTGGGTCTGAATTGTTGTTCTAGTGTTGCCGCTATCGCGTTAGCCTTGTCGATGTTAGTATAGGCCATTCCTTGCTGCCCATGTATGGCTGGAGTTCCCGTCCTTCTCGCAGTTCCTTTTAAAATTTTTGTCAAAGTCCACGGTTTCTGATGGTTGGCTGTAGTGTCTATGACAAAGTCGTTCCATCTGGTTCTTCTAATGTTGTTGACAGTCCTTCTAACCTGCGCCTTTAGTCTGTTGTACCTAGTTCTTTCTTGTGGAGTCCGTAGCCTCTGCCAATCCCTACGTGCTTCTCTTTTTTGCGCTATCAGTAGGTTGAGGTTGGGCTGGTCAATCCTTACGTTTTGCTGTTTTCGGGAGGTCACTGTGTTTTGTTTGTAAGCTTCTTGTATTGTATTTGTTAGTATGTCAATGGCGGCGTCAACGTCCTCTTCTGTTTCTATTTCTAGGTTTCCTGGTACGGTTTCCTGAAGTTCTTCTTTGAACTTCTTCCAGTCTGTTGTCTTAGTACTCGGCCTGTGCCAGCTGGTCTGATGTTCAGTGTCGATGTCCCATTCGCAGAGTACCGGGTTATGGTCGGAATCGAGTTCTTGTAATACCGTTAAGGTTTCCGATGTTATTTTTAAGTTAGTTAGTAATAAGTCCAGGACGTCCGGTCTATGAAGGTGATTGCCAGGATAAAATGTCGGTGATTCTGGAGCTATTATGTTGTAGTCCGTCTCTATTGCGTGCTCTTCTAGTATTCACCCATTTCTATTTGTCAGCCTGCTATTCCATAGTGTATTTTTGCTGTTGAGATCCCCCCCTATTAGGAAGTTGTTATCTGCAGTGATGATATCCAGGTCGGTTTTGAGTAATATTTTGGTTGGAGGGTTGTAGGTGGCCACAAAGTTTATGTGTCCGTTTTTGGTGTTGACAGTCACTGATGTGGCCTCCAGGTTTTCTGAGTCTTCGACGTTGTTTCTATAGTGTGGTAGGTAGCTCTTTATAAAAACTGCTGTACCCCCCCTCTCTGTTGTACCCTGTCTGTCCTGTATATATCATATCCTGTTATGTTAAGTCGTTTGTCTGGTTTCAGGTGGTTTTCGCATACAAGTGCCAGGTCTATTCCATATGTTTGCATTAGGTCTTCAAATTCTTGTGTTTGTTGTAGGATTCCATTAGCATTCCATATAAGGATTCTGAGTTGATTTGGTTCTATTACTTGTGTTTTAGTCATCATTGGCACCAAAGTAAAGTCAGTGGCCGCTTCAAGTATTATCATAAGTTTGGACATTTTATCCTCTGCCTGTTTAATTCTTGTTAGGAAAGTTTTTAGATGTTTGAGCAAACCACATATATTCATCTCTTTAAAGATTGTCAATATCTCTTTGAAGTCAAAAGGGGTCGTCTGTTCTTCTTCCTTCTGTTGTTGTGGGTCGTTCCGTGTGCTAAGTAGGGTGTCTCTGTATGATCGTGATGAACCACTGGGTTTGGTTGATGGCGTAGTTTTGCTTGGTAGTTGCGGGAAGTCAGTTTTTGTTGGCGTCAGTTTTTGTGTGGAGGTAGATATCTTTACATTTTTATTCTGTCTTTGTTCGATCTTTATTTCTATCATTTTCAGGTATTCGGGGCACTTGGAATAGTTTGCGGTGTGGTCCCCTCCGCAGTTCACACATTTGGCAGGAGTTGTGGGGTCTTTCTTTTGGCAGTCAGAGGTCAAATGCGGCATCAGGCATTTGACACATCGAGGGTTGTTGGCACAGTTGTTTTTGGAATGTCCAAATTTTTGACATCTGTGACACTGCAAAACGTAGTTTTGTGCTTGCACGTAATGTTCTATTTTGATTCTGGTGTTGTTAATGTAGTTTTCCTGAAAGAGTTTGTAGTTTTGGTCAGCTCTTGTGAGAGTGCAAATGAAAATTAGCAGTAATTTGATGTTATCTTGTGTGCTATTTTCTGTCTGTGATCTTGATGTAAATTGTCTGACGTCAGATACTGTGTACCCCATTGTAAGTAGCTCCTCTTTTATCTCGTCGGTGGGCATGTTGGGTGGGAGCCCTTTGATGACAATTTTTATGGGTTTGTCTCTCGGGAGCGTAAATGTATGGTACTGTTGTCCGGCTTGTTTGAGAAAGGTTTGGAGAGCCTTGAAGTCCTCTAGGTTTGAAGTTTGAATTTTAAGCCCGTCTTTTATGTAAAATATCTTGAAAGTTCCTGTCATATTCGTCTTCATCGTCTTTGAAATTTTGGAGTAGTTTGTCGTCCCTGATACGACAATAGGTGGTATTTTTTGTTTTTGAGTATTGGAGTTGTCGTCCTTCACGCTTTTGTTTGGTACTTCTATGATATCCATAGGCTCTTCTTGAACTGTCAGTACCTGATATTGGTTGGTCACTTTAATTGCTTTTGGTGGTTTATCCTCTATAGCTTTAAAAAGTAATTTCCTTTTTAGAATAGTTGCTTCCGTGAATTCACTGTCCTGCGTCTCATCGTCCGTCAGTTCCACATCAATGTCTTCATCATTAAGATCCCTAGACCAGTCCTGGGTTTGGTGTCGTTTATGTTGTGCGCGACCAAGCTCTGCTAGCTTGTCCATTTTTTAAGTATGTTGTTGGCCCTGAGAAGGGCCTACAACAGTTTAGTCGGTTTTTGTTATTTTATATTTGTCAGTTGTTTGTCCGTGGTACGACCACTTGATGATATGCTTACCTTCCTGCCGTCGTACACAGATGATTTAGAATATTTGAAGTAAATTTCCAATATTAAGCTTCTATTTAGACGTTTGAATTTAACCAGATTAGCCGCCTATTCCGGATAGGCCGGAACCTCAGCCGTCAATCGACCTTCAAACTCCGCTATCACTATTTGTTGAACACGCGGAGTGAAGTCAACCTTCCAACTCCAAATATTCAATTCAAGTCCCGTCCGTCTCCTCGTCTCGTCCGTCTCGTCTCTCCCATGTAGTTTATTATCATTTCCATTTCTTCATATTATATATGCAGATAATTCTTTCTGGGTATTGATTTATCAGAATTTGTCGCTTTCATTAATGGCATAAGAAGGATGCAAATTCAGGCCCTTGGTATGTTCTCAGTGATCAATCCACCACACAAGTCCTTAAAGAATTAGTTTCTTTAACTAGAAGGAAGACACCTGCATCTTTGTTTAAAAAAAAAGGATTCTTCGAATATCTCATATTTTTTCTACGTACGAAGTGTGCACCACATATGTTGCTCCAACTGTGGTTTTAATGGAACGTCCCATATTTTTGTTGCAAGTTTGACTCATTATAACTTTAGTGTCGGTTTTGAAGGAGTCGTTGATCCCAGCCCATTATTTTAATTTTGTATTCAGCAAGACTCACCTGGTGTCATGGTGAACAAAATAAAATATCTTATGGTAGCTTATTGTTAGACTTTCACTTTCAACGGCTCATGTGAAACTAAAATCACTCGGAGTTATTACAAAATAGGAATGTAGTTCGTTGGACTGGGAGGTTCCAGACCAAAAATACTTATTTGTTTGCTAAATTCTTTAAAAAATACATTAAAAGGTTAATTGTGAGGGGAGAAGGCCTGTACCTAGTGGAAAAACACTTTACTACCCGAGTTGGATTTTACTCTGTTCAATAGTGCATTGAAAAATTCCTTTCAGCTGATTTATGCAAGCCAAACCAAATCAAACAATGTTTAAAAACTCAACAAATTTTCAATAATTATTATTAAAAAATATGTTAAATAATCACAAAGTAGATAGCTTTATGTAAAATCACTTGAAATATATAATCATGTCAAAATATGTCAAAATATATAAAATGAAACTCAAATAATATTTTATTTTTATTTTATATATTATATTAACCCAAATGTCGTGGGCTTGCTGGAAAAACTCACCAAGTCATTTTTTCATGTTTTTAGATTTTGGTACCATTATACAGGTAAATAATTGCTCCTCATTTTGGAACAACTCACTAAGTTATTTGTTGTTATTTGAACTAACAATGAAATATTCTGTTATTCTCACCAAGTCAACAGAAACATTTTATTGTCAAGAAATCTCACTAAGTCATGTCAACTGATATAGTGAGTTTTCCTTAGCATTGTTTTGTTCAATAATTTAAAAGATGATAAGAAATCTTACTAACCACACAGTTGGTTAGTTAAATCTATCCTGTAAACACTTGCTCATTCGACATTATCATTGACAACAATAGTTAGGAAACAGTGTTTTCTTACTTCTTAGCTATTTTGTTTGTTTTATTTCTCACGTGTATAATGTAAACATATATGAATCGGCCTCCCCTGATAATGCATACTGTCATGCATGGACAGAACTAGACGGAAAAAGAGGAAGCTCGGAAATAGGTTCAGGCTTGCTACAAATATATAAGTGCCTTTATGCTATACATTGTACAGAACACACATATAGACATAGTTGAGCATAACTTTATGGGGCGTGGCCACTCATACATGGAGGTGGTCAGGTGGACTCGGTTCATAGTGCAATAGAAAACACCAGAAAGTATGTTCCAGTATATTCACCTCTTGATGGTCTGACAGTTCTTAGAACAGCGAGATCAATGAACAGAAACAAAAAGAGTGGACATTATCAAGTCAAGGAATTGAAATTCACCGATTTTTTATCTAAAGAACCTGGCATCATAGAATGTTAGGGATAGCACTGTTGATAGTGCTGGTAATAAAGTTTGTTGGTTAAAGGTTAAAGGCTTTCGTTTCTCAAAATACTGTCCAAATATAATAAAATACAGGTATGATTACTTTGAACAATATCAGGAAATATATGTAGGGAAACGTGGCAGAAATCAACTAGATACTGAATGCACTGTACAAAATCTTTATAAATAACAACTTCATATAAGCAAGGAGAAGAAATAAGAACTATTCTCTGTGCCGAAAGAAAGTTATTCCAGAAATATTCCATGCTTGGTATAGTTCCATCCCAGATTGCAAAATGAATGAGGGGGTCCCAGAACCAGGGATTCTAGATTCTGAA
Organism: Timema cristinae; assembly: GCA_039000515.1. NCBI lineage: Eukaryota > Metazoa > Arthropoda > Insecta > Phasmatodea > Timematidae > Timema > Timema cristinae. Next base: position 775,395 of record JBCFYV010003508.1, on the reverse strand, counting down.
AATGAAGAAGATTCTTGGATAAGTTTAGCCTTTAAACATGCACTTTGTAACCTCACGCTATTGTTTATGGATTTTCAATGTAACTTTTTTATCTATTCAATTATAATTGTAAGTCAAATTAATTTTCTTTCCTATTTTGACATTTAAAATAGTAGGCATTATGCCATGTACAATCACAGAGTGTTTTTTAAAGTGATTGATTAATAGTATTATTTATTTTCTAATTGAATGACTGTCAAAATGTCTTTTTATTTTTGAAATTCAACAAACAGATTTTATGTAATGAACATGAGAAAAATTGTGTTCCTTTTGTTGGTTTTTTAATTGTACTCCAATTTTAATGCCATTTATTAGACATTTGAATAAGTAAACACTAAAATGTATTTTTAAGTGGATATAATTTGTTTAAATCAGTAATGAATCTTTAGTTATGATTCAAGACTTTAAAAATAAATGCATTTAAATGATTATTAAAATAAATAGTTTAACCAGTAGTTATCATGATTCTAAAATATTGACTGTCACTCAATCAACCTTCTATAACACATCAGGAAAATCTCACTAAGTCATAATCAGATCACTAAGTCAAACTGTTATAGTATATTTGCTTATTAGTGAAAACTCACTAAGTAATGTGAAAGTAATTAATTTATTAAATAATTATATTTAATCAAGACAATAGATTATGATAAGTTTTGAAAATAATGTTTTAAAGTATGCTTCTATTATTATGAAAAAAATTGTTTAAGCTGGATTTATAATTAAAATAAAAAAGTAAAAGTATCATTTACTCATAAACAGCTAAAAATGCATTTCTCACAAATTAAGAATTTTGACGAGTTTCTCCAGCTAGCCCAAGATATGGTGTTTCGTTGAGATTTCTATTTTCTGAACATCTGAATGGTGAGGAATAGAATATGTATTTACATAGAAATCCCAGCTCTAGTAATGACACTCAGAATTTTGCAGCTTTACACTTTTCCTACAGTACAACTATTAAAAAATATATTTTATTGTAATGACTTCTAGATATTTCTATATAATTTTGATATGTTTCTGTGATCTAGTGAATTAAGAGACAAACGTGACTACCTAGCGGGCGTATAATTCCAGCTTGACCTGTGACCTTTGACCCCGATGTGGAGAGTGTGTGTGTTGTGATGATAACGCAATGTTGTTGTCGCTCTCTGATTGGTTGTTACGTAATGTTGTGTCACTCGATGATTGGTTTACCCCCTCCTCCTGACCTCCTTTCCAGTGTTCCAAACTTTTTTATTCTTGTCCAAACTTGTTTTTAATTTGTGCTCATTGGTTATTTAGGTATGTTCATTGCTTTTTTTATGTGTGGTCAATGGTTATATATGTATGCTCATTACTTTTTTATTTGTACTCATTGGTTATTTATTCAGTGTTTTTTTTGTCTGGTAGGATTGGGATGGGGTGTTGGAGATTTTTTATTTATTTATTGAAGTGCAGTCCACGGTGCTGGGCGCTCTTCTTTCGGCATAAATAGTGAGCACTGGAAGCATTTTCTCTGGCCGGCCGCTTAGTGAACTGTATGACCACCGAGTAGCTGACAGATTATCACGGCCGTAAGGCCCCTTTCAATTTTCCCTCACTTCCCCCACCTTCCTTAAATCGCCACGAATGAACTAAGTTACACTGACTGCTTCCTCTCGCAAGAGTCTGTTGGACTTCCTTTCACATACAGCCCCCCTCCCCAAACTTCGTCATACCCATTCTCAGTGGGGGTTCCCGTTCTCAGTGGGGTTGCCAGATGTCACAACAAGAGTTATAATTTTTTTAATGAGGTGGCAACAACCTTGTTTAAGAATCATGAACCCCAAGGCCGCTTGGTTTTTCCTGGTGTTCATCAATGTCGAACCCCTATGTGAATATTCCGTGTCGTATCGCATGCCAACCCTCTATGTGGTAATGGTTTATTCCCGGTGTCGTCATCGCAGTGTCACAACCCTCTATGTGGTAATGGTTTATTCCCGGTGTCGTCATCGCAGTGTCACAACCCTCTATGTGGTAATGGTTTTTTTCGCAACCAGATAGCATTGACACAGCTCTGATTGTGCACAATCAGAAGCATCGGAAGCTTACGGTGATTTATAATCCTCAGTTAAGGGCCGCTATCCCCCGCCCCAAAAGTCTAATAAAATTGTTTTTTGGTATCATCCGTCGACATGCGTGCTATAGGTATCCGTCATGGACAGGAGGAATAAGGTAGTAATGTTCCAAAGTTAGCTTGAAGTAAGGGAGAGTATAAAACTACCCCAGTTCACCAGAGCAAGATTCGAATCCACGACCTCCCTCACCATAACTATACGAGTGACACGTACCATTTCTTGCAAAACGTGAGGTAAGAATGATTAAGAAAATGTTCCGGAGGGAGAAATACCTACAGTGCACATAGTGGGGATTCAATCTCACCCCGCCAGAATAAAATGATCCCGAACATTTAGATGGCGTGCACACCGGGATTTGAACCTCGATATATTTAAGATGCTAATGTCTGTTATAACGGTCGTACTTCCTTCCGAGTGCACCACCACTATTTTCGAAAGAGACTTTGCTGGCTGACCAAGTAAATTTGTACTTGCATTTGATTGTAGTGAGAAAATCAAACGTTGACCACTCTGTCATCGGCTGTCTAGTGACGCCTTAGACCATGTCGACCATTTATGCAAGTATACAAATTCAGATGGTGCGCACACAGGATTCAAACATTTAGCACAGCTAATGTCTGTTAGAACAGTCTTACTTCCTTCAGAGTGCACCCCCACCATTTTCGATAGAGTTTTGCTGGTCAACCAGCTTTTCCTAGACCATGTAGAATGTGTACCTGAATTTGCTTGGAGTGAGAAAATTAAACGTTGCTCACTCTATCGTCGGCCGTCTAGTGACATCTAAAATCATGTGACCATCGATGCATGTATACAAAATTATTATAAAATGCATTGTGACGGTAGATTGCTATCCAAGGACTTAGTATTTTTTTGCCAGTGATGGGATTCAAATATTGTCGGGTGAATATATGGGGTTATTTTCCAAATGGTTTCATTATCTACCTTCAGCAAATTAAGGAACACGTAGCTTTTAAATTATTCATAACTAGCAATCCCACACAGCGTTTCTCGTGATACAATGTGGTATTGTGTTAAAAATAGCCTAATTAAAAAGATAATTAAAATTCTGCTTCAAGGTACATTTGGACCCCTTCCCGTACACCCATGTTAAAAATTTCAGCTATCTGCGTGCCGTAGATTTCGGCTGGGTTTTGCACACACAAAAAACAACAAACACACAACACAAACACTGCCTTTTATTATTATAGATTCCTGTTCATTAGTATAAAGATAGTTTTTTAACTCTCTGCTACGCAAATTCAGGTTAAAACTTCCCAATTCCTGATTCATTATTGTAACTAGTACTTAAACACATTACCCGAACAAGTAGTAAGATGTGGTGCTAAAATGTGTCAAGTTCGTATGATCTATAAATAATATGTGTGCCAGATCACGTTTGAGTTTCGATTGTAGAAACAAGCTGTGGGAAGGTCGGGGTTTGATCTAGCAGAAATTAATTTTTGGGATAAATTTTCATAAATCGTTTTCCACTTCCAGCTTTGGAAAATTGAGAGATATTCCCGTAGTAAATCTAATTTATTCAGCCTTGTTTCTTTCTTGTGTTGAATATTAAACATATAGAATGATGGGAGGCTGGGTTTGTGTATTGTAAAATGGACATTAAAAGTTTTAATAAATATGCAGGTTAAGCTATCCAAATCCTTGGCATAGTAATCAATATTATAGATTCCTTCATCAGCGTCGAGCGTATTTAGGGAGGTTTTTCTAATATACTTTACACTCCCTCCTTGCAAAATGTGGGGCACTTCCTCTAATTTGGGCTTGTGGTTTAAGTAGCTAACGTGTTTTTTGTGAATGTAATTTATTATGTAAACAAAATTAGTTTAGAACATTAAATGATATTTAAAATTGTATTTAATATTACTTTTGAATTTTTGTAAAAGTGATATATTATTTCAACAAAATATAGTTTCGAGCATTAAACAATATTTAAAATTGTATTTAATAAAACTGTTGTTTCTAAAATAATTTACCTCGGTGGCGTAGTTGACTAACCGCTTGTTTCGTGTAGTGGCAGACGGTCGAGGACGGGAGAGTAAAAGGTTCGAATCTCGGTAGGGTAGACTAGGGGTGTTTTCTACTCTACCTCTACGCAATGTGGATTCAACCTTCCCAATTACTAATCCTGTTGGACTCGTGGTTCTGCTTCTTCTTTCAATGTGTTGTAATATTTTGTTTGGTTGAAGTGTACATAGAGAATAGCCAGCCTCTTAAAGATTGTAAGCTCTCTTAAAAAGAGTGCAGCGTGATAGATACCCGCCTTGGTGGCACAGTTGGCCAACGTGGCAGATTCTGACAGAACTAGACTACGTGACGGGGGAGTGGGTGGGGGTGAGGGATATCGAGGTTCGTAATCTTGGTTGGGTGAACTGGGGTGTTTTTTCACTTTCTTTCCCCGCGCAAATGCAGGTAAAACCTTCCCAATTCCTATCCATTAGCTTAAATAGTACTTAATCGTATTATAACCCGAAAGGTTAGCAAGAAGTGGTGCTAAAAAGAGTAATAGATAGCAAACTGGTCTACACTAGAGGACCAAGTGGTAATCACCGCTTCGGTGGCCGCATGGTTTAACGCTTACTCTCGCATTAGGTATATACTGCTGATGATGGAGAGATTTAGTTTGTAATCTCGGCCGAGTGTACTTAGGGAGGTAGTTTGAGTCCATACAAACACTTGGAAGTTTTAATTTGACTACTTTGTTTATGATTTAACCCTCTTATAGTACAATAAGTACAGTAACACTAATATTTTATGCATCGGTGGGTCACGGGGCTACAAGTCGTCAGGCTTGCACTAGATTAACTTGACGGGGGAATAAGTGTAGTAAAGCCCAAACCGGTAGTAAAAAAACGCTGTGGAAAAACAACTTCATATATGTAGATTCCAATTTTTATACAAAGAGTATTTTAGGAAACACAAACTTTTTTCAGCCAACATTTATAAAATAATACTACAGTATCGGTAATATTTTATAGGTATTAATAGTATATCAAAATAGGTTGCTGCAGATCACTTGCTTGACGTATGAATACGTGAAATTAATTCTAGTGGCTTTTCTATTTGTTCCTATGAAAATGAGACTCTAGTTCGGTGAGACAGTGTAATGATATGAAATTATACATATCAATATGTTATTATTCAAATCTATATTCAAAATCACGATATTTAATAGTCGAGCGGGTAGTAAGATTTATTTGTGTAGAACTGTCGAGTTGCAAGGTGTGGTGAAATCCTTCTACGTCTCTATTTAAAAAGACAACGCACTTTCCGTGGAAAGAGACGCACCTGGATGACCTCACCCCTTTTTTTAGGAAGCTTCGAGAAGGAAATGTCGCTTGATATACCCCTTGAAATGCGCACATCTCCTCACTGCTGGTGATCCTTCCTTCTCGACAAGAACACGTATAGCTAAGATTCATTTAACGCATAGTCGGGCTTTTATCAAAATATAAAATGCGTGTGATATCTAGCTAAAAGTAAATAGTTCATTCATTTAAAATAAAATAAAAGACTATAAAAAAGAAATACCAGAACTTTTAATTTATAAATAATACCATTAATTATTGCAATAATGTCACCCTTACGATGGCGTATAGACATTTCTTATCAGACTAGCGTTTTAATTATTACAATAATGGCTTCCCAACGTGGAGGGCTGATAAGCTGAGTTAAAAAAAAACATAAATTCAGTTCACAACCCGAGAAAGTGAAAGTGAGTGCTCAAAGAACAGTGAAAGTGCACAAAAAGCTGAAGTACTTTAAAAACAAAAAACAACAACAACAAACATACTAGAGTGAATTAAGAAGGGGAAAAGAAGTTCCAAAGCAGGTGACTCAAAGGGAGAACTTCAAATCAGGTAGCTTCACAAGAAGGTCAATGCTTCTAGACTTCAGGTGAGGTACGAAGGGAGAATCTCACTTAAGTCATCAACAACAAAAAATTGCATTAAATATGGAAGAACGACAGTAGTAGCATGAAGATAACCTTCCCCTAGCACAATATTCCCAACCAATAGTAAAAGAAAATTCTTGTTTAGAACTATCTGATCAGGAACAAAGTGAACAACAAATTAAGAAGGTAGCTTAACCAATAGCTCATAAAGAAGAATACTTAAGGGGGTGGAGAATGTTTCAAAGGTAGAAGGTATAGCTCAACAAACCACCTCAGCAAATGACCTCAATGTAATATTAATGCAGTCAATGCAGCAAATGAAAGAGAGTAGTGAAAAGTTGAGTCAGAAAATAGATGAAAGGTTCGACAAAACTAGTCAGGAGCTACAAAAAACTAGTCAGGAGCTACAAGAAATAAAAATAAAGGTTGATGAAAAATTTAAGAATGTAAATGAACAATTCAACAGGTTAGAAAAGAATTACAGAGTAAATTTCAAGAAGTACAACACGACTTTGACAAAAAATTACAGAAAGTACAACAACAGACTAAAAGTGACCAAATGCAGGTAAGGGACAAGCTATAGACGCTTAGGGAAGACTGAAGTAAGTCAGAAAAGCAGACGAATGAGCAGATAAAAGAACTCAAAAATGCAAAGAAAACTTGAAGTTTAGACAGGACTCTTTAAATTCTAAGGTAGAAACTACTCAGGAAAGTTTCGAAAAATATAAAAATGAAATTCTAGAACAGGTGCAAAATTTAAAGAACGGTTTGCGACTGTTGAAAAAGAGCAACAAATATATAGTAATAACCTTAAATTTCAAAATGACCTCTTTGATGGACACACTGTACCAGATGTGTACATAAAGGAAATAGTTGACCACCAATTGGACAAATTTAAGGACAACCTGACTGAGACTGTGGACAAGACTTCACAAACAGTCAAACAAATGAAACAACAATTAGAACAGGCTAAGTCAAAATATGACGAGGTAGTAGAAAAAGGTACGCTAATTACCACTGGTGCCTTAGTATTACCCAGTACAGGCATACAGAATCAATTAATGGAATCTGTACCCACCTTCAGTGGAAATAATGATAGGGTGCATGCTGTACAAAATTTGAAAAAGATGGATAGACTTTTTGAAAATAGTAAACTCACCGAAGCACAAAAAATAGCATTTTTTAATTCAAAGTTAGTAGGTGACGCTGAAGCGTGGCTGAATAATCATGAGGCTGAATATACATCATATGAAGCAATAAAGATACCTTTTCGTAAAAGATTTTGGTCCGTGTATAAGCAGGACAAATTAGTAAATGATATTTTTACAGGCCGGTATGATCCACATCGAGGGCCTATGTGTGACTATTACAATAGATATGCCATGCAGGCAGGGAATTTGGACATCCCTATTGGCGGGAAAGATTAGTAAATCAGTTATTGCATCACTTCCCACGTGAAATACAAGATTCTCTTATAGCTGCTAGAGTAAAAACTAGCGTTGAAATGAGAGAAATTCTAGAAATATTTGACGAGCGCTCTAGGAGAGAAAGGTCGAGGCCAAACATGCTAGATAGCTCATTTCAAAATGGAGGAAACCATTTAAAATAGGGAGAATAGACATAACCAGGCACGACCTATCCAGATATCGAACCAGGATCGAGAAATCGAACTTGGGAAAATTCCAATAATCAGGGAAACAATTCTAATCCTAATTACACTAATCCTAATCAAAAGGGAAATAATTCTAATCCTAATTACAAGGGAGATTTTTCTAGACCACCGGGGATAAATACACTTAATCCAAAGAAAAAACTCAGGGTTAATGTTAGTCAACAAAGAAATCAGCTGATGGACATAGACCTTGAAAAAATAGAACCACACCCACTAAAAACCCAAGTCATTGTTCATGAAGAACCGGGACAAAACTTCAAAAAAACGTTCAGACAAGTTATTGAGTTGCCCGACAATGACATCCACTCAAGTTAGAGAAAGGCCGCTACTTTAGAAAACTGTCCAAAAAAATTTGTGGAAAAAAAGATGGGGGGTTAGGCTATGTTTAGACGCTAGACGAGCAAATCATAATATATATATATAATATAATAATTATTAATATAAATATAATATATAATTAATTATATATATTGTTGTCCGATGATTCCACAATCGCCTGGCAAATTTCATTGTTATGTCAAAATAAAGAGAGTTTCATATCATATAATTTTAATATGTAATAGGTGTTCAGAATCGAACCCGAGGTCTGTACACAAAGAAGACATGCATTTACCTTGTAACTAAATGTGATTAAGGTTTGTAGTTACTAGAAATCCTACGCAGGTTAGTAGTTACTAAAAAATACGACGAATATTTTCTAATAAAATATATTGTTAAAAAAAATAGATGAGAATAACCCTTGTCCATCATATTCAATTCTCAGAGAAAAGGATTTCTTTGATAAAGAAATGTTTAGAGTAAACAACTATAATGGCCAGTAAGGCAGGTAGCTTTTTTCTACATGAACGTAACAAAATAAACTTTCTCTTTTTTCCTATCTCACACTATCTCTTTCTCTGACTATATTGTAATAGAAAATAGTTTTTTCTATGTACATGTCTTAAATTATGTCATAAATTTTGTAAAACTTTAAGTATAATTTTAATGAGATAAGGATAATAAATAAATTAGTTCAAGGTTCTATGAATATTAAATTGTATGTATTCTGTATATTATATTAAGCAAAGATGATTAATATTGAATTATGTGTTGTACTACCAATGTGTTAAGCAAGAATGATTAAAATGGAATTATTTGTGTTGTATTAATAATGTATTAACACGGAAGCATTTCAATGTTACTATATTAAGTGTGTCATCTTTGTTAGACAAGATGTTTTAAATAAATAATATATAATTTATCAAGGGTTTATCATAGGAAAAGTAGTGTATGTAATTCATTAAAAGTGCCTTAAAAGTAATGATATTCAAAAGATCGACTCATCAGTAACAGTCGGGAAATTTTAAAGATTGAATTTAAATGCAGTATCAAACAAGGGTCAAGGTATGAACCTATTACAAAACAATAAAAATGTTGAAGTTTGTAAGAAATTTTATAGGCCAAAGAAATGAACGAGTATTAAGAATCTTTGATACAGAGTTAAAAAAAATATTTTTTTTTGACCGATCTAAATGATCGATATGAATTAAATATATTTGTTTACGACATCCAGTAATGATCGTTCATGGTAAAGTACCATCATAAATGCAAGATGTCTAAAGAAAAGGAGGTTATGTTTTAAATTCGCTTGGTATGGATAGGTAGTTATGCAATATATGAATTATAGTCGTAGGTTTCTAATATCTAGTCTTCGTGGAAGATACACCAGTTGAAGGTGAAGAACTCGTCGTTGATCCTAATTGCACCAAATTAGGTGAGCTCCGTCGTTGATCCAATATGCATTAAGGTGAGTTAAATCGTTCAAATAAAAAAAAAATATATAGGAGGAATTGACCCATAAAATCTATTTATGTGAGTCTAATTATTGAAGAAAGGTAAGATAATAGTCGACGTAGTTCATTTTGTTTAAACCTATACCAGGGAAGGAATTAAAGTTGTCTGATAAGATTTTCTGGTGTGTTTCGTAAACAAATTAAAACAATATAGTTAATAACAAAACTAGATAAAAGTATTCAACGGTGAAGTAAAGGAAAATGTCAAATAGTTTGTCTTGTGCCTATAAAATAAAAAATAGTTGGAGCAAAGGCTGATTTAATTAAAGTCCTACTAAAAAAATTAAATAAAGTTAACTTAATTAAATCAAAAAGATTTGATTAAAACATTGTTAAAGAACAATGGATAATAACCATGATATTAAGGAGGATCGATCAATGAATATTGAGATAGATAATTTAAAACGTTGTGTATTAATAAAATGTTTAATATAATGGCATTGTATTAAAACAATTAAATTAAGAGTTATCTACATTGTATAACATATTATATTAAATATGTCAAATAGATTGTATTGGTTAATAAAATATAATTTTAGTTAAATATTTTAAAATAAGATTTTCTGAATAATGATATAAAAAAATATATCCTTTTCTATTTGTTGTATGTAACAAATAATTTAAAGAGAGTAAGTATGGTTGAGGACAAACCTTAACTCAACAATTGTACTTAAAAATAATTTTGTTCTGTATATTGAATTTTAATAATAAGATTTATTTGTGTAGAACTGTCGAGTTGTAAGGTGTGGTGAAATCCTTCTACGTCTCTATTTTAAAAGACAACGCACTTTCCGTGGAAAGAGACGCACCTGGATGACCTCACCCCTTTTCTTCTAGGAAGCTTCGAGAAGGAAATGTCCTTGATATACCCCTTGAAATGCGCACATCTCCTCACTGCTGGTGATCCTTCCTTCTCGACAAGAACACGTATAGCTAAGATCATTTAACGCAATAGTCGGGCTTTTATCAAAATATAAAATGCGTGTGATATCTAGCTAAAAGTAAATAGTTCATTCATTTAAAATTAAAATAAAAGACTATAAAAAAGAAACACCAGAACTTTTAATTTATAAAATAATACCATTAATTATTACAATAATGTCACCCTTACTGTAGCGTGTCAATCAGATTGATTGAACACCTACAAGTAAAAAGTTCACTATTTCTGTAATTGGGTGCAACATTGGAATTATATCAAGATATTGAATATAAGCTACCTCAAAGTTTATACTCTCCCGTAAACTGAAACTACGTATTGCCCTACGTTCAAAGCACGTGGTTAGTCAAAAATAATTGTCTTTTGATCATTGCTGTTCTAAATATCAAAGAAGAGGACTAATATTATTATAGTTATGAATAAGATATGTGAATGCATACCCTTTGTTATAAGATGGGGTCAGATGAAGAAACTTACAGCTGGCCATGCGGTCCTCAAGAAGGTGGAAAATATAAATTTATATTATTTCTTTGCATATAAATAACAGTGGAAATTAAATAACTAAATTAATACAGATACATTTTGATATAGGATATGTGTGTATAAACTCACCACGGCCAGATGTCTGCAGATATCATTAACTCACTTCTAAAACACAGGATTATCTATAATGGCGGATCCACGTGGCACAAGACTCGCCAGTTCAGTTGGGGAGATAGACTGAAAATGGAGATCGGCGCTTCGACCTCTTGCACAACTGCGACTCTGGTGGCCGGCAGAAGAAACTCGTCAGTTTGTGTCTCTTCTCCTTTCCTCTCCTCATTTATCCTTCCTTATTTTTAAGTACGCTTCTCAATTCTTTCTCCCTTTTTTCTCCTCCCTGTTCATGTCTGGTTGTGAGTATATATGGGACGCGCGCGGGTTCAACACTGGAGAGCGGTTCTACACAGCCAAGGATCAACAAAGAACCTCTGCCGGTGAATAACCAAGACGGGTCATGGAGTCTGGGTCGTCAGAATCGCCTCCATAGTGGCATTCAAGAAAGGATGAATCGTCCTATTCAACGCGGTGGTTAAGAGGACGCCGTAACTATGGTATTGGTATCCAGCCGTCGTCATTTAGTCCCTAGGATTTAGTTACTAAGTTAGGAGAAAACTTTATTTCCAAAATGGTTTAACGTAATGTAAATAGTTATTCAGAAGTCCTTTTTTTTAGACAAAGAATATGTTTTCGGAATCTTGTGTCATGTTCAGGAATAGTTAACTTCAATATGGAAGAAGTACTTTGGTTATATTAGCCTTTTTAGTCTGATGGACAAGTCAGTTTTAATGACTCTTTAAGTCAATTGCTGAGTGCATTATGTGTGTTTGGACACTGTCCTAACGTTAAAGCCTCCGGCTTAGAAAAATGCGGAGTTTTAGTGTTACTGATTTACACTAACTCACAAGTTCCGATAAATCTTGAAGAGTAAAGTATTCATGACACCCTAAACGTCATGAACATCAGTTCTTTGTTATTGATGGTTACCGCCAGGAAGTCTATTTCTTTCTTTTGCCTTACGCAGTTCAGTTGTTAATGATAGAGATTTGGTTATGCGGTCATTGTCCATGGAAAGTATTAGCTTGGGTGAGCAACCCGTGGAAATTGCCCTAGTGTCATAGTGGGGTCCACGCAAATAATACTGTTTTGTTTTGGCCTGTAAATAGGCTCCTAATTTTGTATTAATTCTAAAGGATATAAATGTACTATTGAATGCTCTGGCAGTCCGTAAGGGAATGTGTCCAGCCATAGTACCTTAATGACGCCTGGTTCTTAGCCATCAATCAGCTGGATTCATCAGCCAATTATCCAACAAATTTAGTGGATCCCTGTTAATATTCAACCCTGCCAAGTGAGACTGTATAAATGTTATCTTCTAAATTTGCTCTATATTTTGCTTTAACTAATTCTCAAATTACTCTCCTTTTAGAAATTCTACAGCCTGTTGCCTGGCCATGTACTGTCCCAGGTAGCCACAAGTAATCCCTCAAGTTTATTTGCCTTGTGAAGAAATTTAATACACTCTAAAAGTTTCTATCTAATTGTAAAACTTGTATTTTTCTTATGCATTTATTGTTTACTAAATAAAACTATATTGTCAAATTGATATGTTGAGTTTTCTAATTTAGTACAAATGTACTATTGTGTGAATAGTACATTACGATGGCGTATAGACATTTCTTATCAGGCTAGCGTTTTAATTATTACAACAGTGCTCAGCTGTCATGTTCATCTCTAGGATTCGGTTAGAATCTCGTTGGGATGCATGGAAATAAATCTCGATATTGAGATTTTCGATCTTGTTTTCTCTCTTGCATGCTGGACCGGCCGTTTGGGCTATCCGAGTATTTATATTAATGGAACAGGAGTCTATAATAATAAAAGGAAGTGTTTGTCTGTGTGTGTGTGTTTTTTTTTTGTGTGCGATGCCCAGCCAAAACTATGGCACGCAGAGATCTGAAATTTTTAATATAGGTGTACGGGAATAGTTCCGAATGAACCTCAAAACAGTATTTTTAATTTGCTTTTTAATTAGGCTATTTTTAACACAATACCACCGTTGGTAACGGGCAACACCATGTGTGATTACTAGTTATGAATAATTTAAAAGCTAAGTGTACCCTAATTTGCGTTAAGGTAGATAATGAAACCATTTGGAAAAAAACATCAATTCATCCGAACATATTTAAACCCTATTTCTGACCACAAAAAAAAAAGACTAGGTTCTTGAGTAGCAATCTACCGTCACTATGCATTTTATAATAATTTTTGTATACATGTATCAATGGTCGCATGGTCTAAAGCGTCACTAGACGGCTGATGACAGAGTGATCGACGTTTGATTTTCTCACTCAAAGCAAATTCAGGTACACATTCTACCTGGTCTAGGAAAAGTGGTCAACCAGTAAAAAAAAACCTTTCGAAAATAGTGGAGGTGCACTCGGAAGGACGCAAGACCGTACTAACAGATATTATCTGTGCTAAAGTTTTAAATCCCGGTGTGCACGCCATCTAAATTTGTATACTTTCATCGATGGTCGTATGGTCTAAGGCCTCACTAAACAATTATTTACTGAAAAATACCGAGGATTTTTTCCGTACTTCAAAAAGTTTAATTCCGAAATATGCTTAGCTAATAACACCTTTGTGAATAATAAAATATACCGGTAGCTCTATAAGATTTTTTAATGACATAAAGAAAATGAAAGTAGTTTTTCCTATCTTTTCAAAACTTAAAACCCTCTTACTAATGTTACCTTTCTACGCAACAGCTTGTGAAATATGTTTTTCAGCCATGAAAAGGGTTAAAATTTATTTGAGATCGGAAATGACAAGTAAAAGACTATCTAGGCTAGCTATACTATCAATAGAAAGGGAGTTAAGTGAACGTCTGTTCCAAGATCCAACAGAAGTTATACAAAAATTTGTGAATTTGGAAATTGTAGAATTCATTTTTAAATAAGCCAGCATTTCACTGATACTAAAATATACTATATATATATAAGAGGAGGAGAATCGGTAAATTTGGAAGAGGAAAGAATGTGGTCAGATAGAAGAAGTTGGAGAGGCGTGTTTCTCAATAGACTTGGCCGAATGCTGGGTGATATTGATGATGATGATGATGATGATGATTATGATTGTGATTAACAGTCCAGGGCCTACACTATAAAAAAATTGCTATCAATATTTAAACCAAAGTGTATATGGATGTTTTTGTATTTTATGTTTTGGATTTATGTGTGTGTATATACAAAATATTACATATGAATTTTAATTAATTACCGGCTACATCAAGTATTTTGTGCCCCAAATCGGCTTTTGTCCAAGACTGCCATTTTTAGTTTAGAATGGGGTGAAATGTGTTTCAATATAGCTTGGTTTTCTTCCTATTTACATAGTATAAGTCAGGTAGTTACATAAATTACAAAAGGGCTACAGGTTTGTACATAAACACATGTTGTTACTAAATCTCAAACACTACCAAAAAAGACTATTATTCACAAAATACTGTTGGATAGTGTGTTTGTAAAAAATAGAGTGAAGCAGGTAAATTCCCTTTCACCATTACTATTTGTAATGATAATGGAAATGATCATGAACAAATTGGCAGAAAAACTCTGGGAGGAAAGAATGAAAGCCATGGTGTTTGCTGATGATATGATGGTATGGGGGAAGAAGAAAGATAATGAAATGTAACACGGTAAAGTGTGATGTGATGGTAATGATAATGAAGCCTAATAAACCTATAAGAGTGGATGGAGTAGAGCTGAGAAAAATACGGAACGTAGAATATCTTGAAAGCGTGATTGAGGAGATAGGTGGAAGGAAGTAGAGAGGATTTAATGAGAAGAGGACAGCAGGGAGAAATTGTTTATAGGTGCATAAGAGCCTGCTTTGGAGAATAGTGCCCTTGAAGTGTATGGAAGTGTTATACAGGGCGTACCTTGTACCTATTGTCACATATGCAGCAGAAACATGGACATTGAATGTAAGAGACAATAGAAAAGTGGAGGCCTGGAATGAATTTGTGAGGAGCATGTTAGCTGTCACGAGGAGAATTAAGAATATGATTGAAGTTATCCGGTAAAGAGTGGGAGTTCAGAGAGAACATTAGATAGTAGAGGAAGCAAGACTGAGATAGTTCATAATAATGAAAATAATTTAGAGATAATAATTGAATCAAAACAAACTTAAATCGCGAGTTGATTCTTAAAATGTTAGGTTCTGTTAGTTTTAAATAGTTTAGGATAATAAAACAGATAACTATTGCATGTAATAATATTTTATTATCACAATACTTACAAATAACTTAACCTAACCTTTAATTAGTTGGTTAGTAATCAAATAAACAATATAATGGTGATACGAAAAGATGATGTCATATTAACATTTAAATAATCATCAGTAAAACCAAATTTCTGTAACTAAAATTTTAGCCAGTTGTTTGGATGTTTAAAAAACAAACAAAAGATTTTAAATGCCTACCAAATTTAAAAATTATAATTTTAGTAACGATTTGATTGATTATCTTTGTTACACTCTCGCTATCTTACAGGTAGAAAAAATATTATGATCATCAAAAAAATTGAACTCGAGATTTTGATGAATCTCGACGTTTCATGACCCCCCGATTCCGAAAAAGTTGTTTTTGGACTTCCATTTGTCTGTCTATCTGTTAAACCTCTAACTAGAGCCTAAACTATTTTACCGGTCGGGCTAAGACTTGGTATCTCAGGTTTAAATAGGCTTGCCCCGAGGGATTTTTGGAAATGGATATCTAACCCTAAAATTAAGGGTAGTTTAGTGAAGGCCTAAAAGAGAAAAAGTCGATTTCCTCAAAAAAGCTCAACGATTTGGATTAAAATTCGTATCTAGAAGGTTATTAAGATTAAAAATAAACTGGTTATTTTCATTTTCCCATGAAAATGACTTTTAGGGTAACTTACAGAAGCGGAAATTTCCGTAACTCCACAACTATTTGAGATACTAAATAACTTATCATTGGAATATTGTAGTAGTATTGAAAATAAAAATTTTAAATTAAATATATTTTTTATAAAACCAACAGTATCTGAGATATTGGTAAATATATTAATACAATTTTGTGAGCTTTAGTTGTAAAGAAATACTACTTAAGTTTTAAGGCATTAATTCTCTAATGCCATAAAATAATTAGCCATAAGCAAGTCTCTCTAAAAGTGTATGTTAGTTTTCCTTAAACCTCCTAGGATAAATGTTTGTACAACAATGATATATCTCCATTTTAGACTCATTTGTCAATATTTACATTTTTTATTGGTCAAAATTTATAAATGGGAATTTAATAGCAATGCGATGACATAAAGATGTGCAGTACCCAATAAAATATTGAAAATTTTAATCAGAAGTTGAAATTTTAATACGAAGTGTTGACCCTTGTGGACCCAATAATGATCTTTTTTATCCGACCAAACATACAAATAAGGACATTAATTCTGTAAAACTAAAATAATAAAATTTAAAACCGGGACTCAAAAAATGTTTTACATAAATATAGTAAAATTTATGCGTGGGTTTGCTAGTGTATATTATTTCGTTTCACATATATTACGAGTTTTGAGTAAATATCTCAATTTTTAAACAATAGAGCAAGAAAGTCAGTGTTAATTTCCGTAAAAAGAATTTTAGTGGTATAAAGGGGTGACAAATTAAATACCATGTTATTTATTTTCTATAAAAAATATGATTTACATATTGTTTTTCTGCGAATGACAAATAATAATCAACCTAGGCGATGACGATTATTGATATGAGTCCAACTCTGGTGATGTTGCGGAAGAAGTTCTTGCTACACCTTGAGACAATACTTTAATGGTTCTAGTCCAGGGTAATAGTAACTAACTCCTAAAGGTTCTAGTCCAGGGTGATAGTAACTAACTCCTAAAGGTTCTAGTCCAGGGGTAATAGTAACTAACTCCTAAAGGTTCTAGTCCAGGGGTAATAGTAACTAACTCCTAAAGGTTCTAGTCCAGGGTAATAGTAACTAACTCCTAAAGGTTCTAGTCCAGGGGTAATAGTAACTAACTCCTAAAGGTTCTAGTCCAGGGGTGATAGTAACTAACTCCTAAAGGTTCTAGTCCAGGGTAATAGTAACTAACTCCTAAAGGTTCTAGTCAGGGGTAATAGTAACTAACTCCTAAAGGTTCTAGTCCAGGGGTAATAGTAACTAACTCCTAAAGGTTCTAGTCCAGGGGTAATAGTAACTAACTCCTAAAGGTTCTAGTCCAGGGGTAATAGTAACTAACTCCTAAAGGTTCTAGTCCAGGGGTAATAGTAACTAACTCCTAAAGGTTCTAGTCCAGGGGTAATAGTAACTAACTCCTAAAGGTTCTAGTCCAGGGGTAATAGTAACTAACTCCTAAAGGTTCTAGTCCAGGGGTAATAGTAACTAACTCCTAAAGGTTCTAGTCCAGGGGTAATAGTAACTAACTCCTAAAGGTTCTAGTCCAGGGTGATAGTAACTAACTCCTAAAGGTTCTAGTCCAGGGTGATAGTAACTAACTCCTAAAGGTTCTAGTCCAGGGGTAATAGTAACTAACTCCTAAAGGTTCTAGTCCAGGGGTAATAGTAACTAACTCCTAAAGGTTCTAGTCCAGGGGTAATAGTAACTAACTCCTAAAGGTTCTAGTCCAGGGGTAATAGTAACTAACTCCTAAAGGTTCTAGTCCAGGGGTAATAGTAACTAACTCCTAAAGGTTCTAGTCCAGGGGTGATAGTAACTAACTCCTAAAGGTTCTAGTCCAGGGGTATAGTAACTAACTCCTAAAGGTTCTAGTCCAGGGGTGATAGTAACTAACTCCTAAAGGTTTAGTCCAGGGGTAATAGTACTAACTCCTAAAGGTTCTAGTCCAGGGGTAATAGTAACTAACTCCTAAAGGTTCTAGTCCAGGGGTAATAGTAAACTAATCCTAAAGGTTCTAGTCCAGGGTAATAGTAAACTCTAAAGGTTCTAGTCCATAATGTACTAACTCCTAAAGGTTCTAGTCAGGGGTAATAGTAACTAACTCCTAAAGGTTCTAGTCCAGGGGTAATAGTACTAACCCTAAAGTTCTAGTCCAGGGGTTAATAGTAACTAACTCCTAAAGGTTCTAGTCCAGGGTAATAGTAACTAACTCCTAAAGTTCTAGTCCAGGGGTAATAGTAACTAACTCCTAAAGGTTCTAGTCAGGGGTAATAGTAATTTAACTCCTAAAGGTTCTAGTCCAGGGGTAATAGTACTAACTCCTAAAGGTTCTAGTCCAGGGGTAATAGTAACTAACTCCTAAAGGTTCTAGTCCAGGGGTATAGTAGACTAACTCCTAAAGGTTCTAGTCCAGGGGTAATAGTAACTAACTCCTAAAGGTTCTAGTCCAGGGGTGATAGTAACTAACTCCTAAAGGTTCTAGTCCAGGGTAATAGTAACTAACTCCTAAAGGTTCTAGTCCAGGGGTAATAGTAACTAACTCCTAAAGGTTCTAGTCCAGGGGTAATAGTAACTAACTCCTAAAGGTTCTAGTCCAGGGGTAATAGTAACTAACTCCTAAAGGTTCTAGTCCAGGGGTAATAGTAACTAACTCCTAAAGGTTCTAGTCCAGGGGTAATAGTAACTAACTCCTAAAGGTTCTAGTCCAGGGTATAGTAAACTAACTCCTAAAGGTTCTAGTCCAGGGGTAATAGTAACTAACTCCTAAAGGTTCTAGTCCAGGGGTAATAGTAACTAACTCCTAAAGGTTCTAGTCCAGGGGTAATAGTAACTAACTCCTAAGGTTCTAGTCCAGGGGTAATAGTAACTAACTCCTAAAGGTTCTAGTCCAGGGGTATAGTAACTAACTCCTAAAGGTTCTAGTCCAGGGGTAATAGTAACTAACTCCTAAAGGTTCTAGTCCAGGGGTAATAGTAACTAACTCCTAAAGGTTCTAGTCCAGGGGTAATAGTAACTAACTCCTAAAGGTTCTAGTCCAGGGGTGATAGTAACTAACTCCTAAAGGTTTCTAGTCCAGGGTATAGTAACTAACTCCTAAAGGTTCTAGTCCAGGGGTAATAGTAACTAACTCCTAAAGGTTCTAGTCCAGGGTAATAGTAACTAACTCCTAAAGGTTCTAGTCCAGGGGTAATAGTAACTAACTCCTAAAGGTTCTAGTCCAGGGGTAATAGTAACTAACTCCTAAAGGTTCTAGTCCAGGGTAATAGTAACTAACTCCTAAGGTTCTAGTCCAGGGTGATAGTAACTAACTCCTAAAGGTTCTAGTCCAGGGGTAATAGTAACTAACTCCTAAAGGTTCTAGTCCAGGGGTAATAGTAACTAACTCCTAAAGGTTCTAGTCCAGGGTAATAGTAACTAACTCCTAAAGGTTCTAGTCCAGGGGTAATAGTAACTAACTCCTAAAGGTTCTAGTCCAGGGTATAGTAACTAACTCCTAAAGGTTCTAGTCCAGGGGTAATAGTAACTAACTCCTAAAGGTTCTAGTCCAGGGTATAGTAACTAACTCCTAAAGGTTCTAGTCCAGGGGTAATAGTAACTAACTCCTAAAGGTTCTAGTCCAGGGGTAATAGTACTAACTCCTAAAGGTTCTAGTCCAGGGGTAATAGTAACTAACTCCTAAAGGTTCTAGTCCAGGGGTGATAGTAACTAACTCCTAAAGGTTCTAGTCCAGGGGTAATAGTAACTAACTCCTAAAGGTTCTAGTCCAGGGGTATAGTAACTAACTCCTAAAGGTTCTAGTCCAGGGGTAATAGTAACTAACTCCTAAAGGTTCTAGTCCAGGGGTAATAGTAACTAACTCTAAAGGTTCTAGTCCAGGGGTATAGTAACTAACTCCTAAAGGTTCTAGTCCAGGGGTAATAGTAACTAACTCCTAAAGGTTCTAGTCCAGGGGTAATAGTAACTAACTCCTAAAGGTTCTAGTCCAGGGGTAATAGTAACTAACTCCTAAAGTTCTAGTCCAGGGGTAATAGTAACTAACTCCTAAAGGTTCTAGTCCAGGGGTAATAGTAACTAACTCCTAAAAGTTCTAGTCCAGAGGTAATAGTAACTAACTCCTAAAGGTTCTAGGTCCATGGGTAATTAGTAACTAACTCCTAAAGGACATAGTTCAGGTGATATAAACTAAACTTAAAGTTCTAATCCAGGGTAATAGTAACTAACTACTAAGGTTTTAGTCCAGGGGTATAGTAACTAATCCTAAGTTTCAGTCCACTTAGTAACTTAACTCTAAAATTCTAGTCAATGTAATAAATAACACAAAGTCGTTTATTCCGTAAAAAGAATTTTATGGTTAAGGGTCAATATAAATACATTTAAATTTTCTATAATAAAAGATAATAGTTTTCCGTAAAAAAATTTAGCAGGGATAGTTATATAATCAATTTAGTTCGAGAGTTTGTACACCTAACATCTTAAAGGTTCTAGTCCAGGGGTAATAGTAACTAACTCCTAAAGTTCTAGTCCAGGGGTGATAGTAACTAATCCTAAAGGTTCTAGTCCAGGGTATAGTAACTAACTCCTAAGGTTCTAGTCCAGGGGTAATAGTAACTAACTCCTAAAGGTTCTAGTCCAGGGGTATAGTAACTAACTCCTAAAGGTTCTAGTCCAGGGTAATAGTAACTAACTCCTAAGGTTCTAGTCCAGGGGTGATAGTAACTAACTCCTAAGGTTCTAGTCCAGGGGTAATAGTAACTAACTCCTAAAGGTTCTAGTCCAGGGTAATAGTAACTAACTCCTAAAGGTTCTAGTCCAGGGGTAATAGTAACTAACTCCTAAAGGTTCTAGTCCAGGGGTAATAGTAACTAACTCCTAAAGGTTCTAGTCCAGGGTAATAGTAACTAACTCCTAAAGGTTCTAGTCCAGGGGTAATAGTAACTAACTCCTAAAGGTTCTAGTCCAGGGGTAATAGTAACTAACTCCTAAAGGTTCTAGTCCAGGGGTAATAGTAACTAACTCTAAAGGTTCTAGTCCAGGGGTATAGTAACTAACTCCTAAAGGTTCTAGTCCAGGGGTGATAGTAACTAACTCCTAAAGGTTCTAGTCCAGGGGTAATAGTAACTAACTCCTAAAGGTTCTAGTCCAGGGGTAATAGTAACTAACTCCTAAAGGTTCTAGTCCAGGGGTGATAGTAACTAACTCCTAAAGGTTCTAGTCCAGGGGTAATAGTAACTAACTCCTAAAGGTTCTAGTCCAGGGTAATAGTAACTAACTCCTAAAGGTTCTAGTCCAGGGGTAATAGTAACTAACTCCTAAAGGTTCTAGTCCAGGGGTAATAGTAACTAACTCCTAAAGGTTCTAGTCCAGGGGTGATAGTAACTAACTCCTAAAGTTCTAGTCCAGGAGTAATAGTAACTAACTCCTAAAGGTTCTAGTCCAGGGGTAATAGTAACTAACTCCTAAAGGTTCTAGTCCAGGGGTAATAGTAACTAACTCCTAAAGGTTCTAGTCCAGGGGTAATAGTAATGTAACGGATAGCTGTAGGGACCATTTTGGAATTTTGTAATAGGGGTGCGGCACCCAGGTACAAATATTAGCCAGGTAATAGGATAATCTTCTTGTGGGTGCGTTTCGGACTGGTCGTGTCAAACTAAAGCCGTAGATACAGAAACCAAGGAGCCTCTACGTGTAATGTGTATATATTGATGTGTAGTAGATACACTAATGTTTGTACCTTAAGTGTATATATATATATAATTTGTGAATAGTAAAACACGCTACACTTGGTGGCAGTGGCAGTTATTGTGAGCTCAAATTAAAATTGCAGAAATGTTTGCAAAACCAACCCTATACACTGGTTCTAGTGATTGGTGTGAGTGACTATTTCAATTCCAACTTGCGGCTAAAATCAATGGTTGGAGTGATGAAAAAAATGTTTGTTTATGGGTATGTTTATCTCGGGGGTATCTCTGAGTGTGTATAGAGACCTGCCAGATAGCAAGAGAAAAGTAGGGGCAACATCAGTGGAGCGGTCAGGGGACAAATTTAATTCACGTGAAGGAACAGAGCTTGATAAATTACTGTTCCAAAATCCAACTAGGCAGATTAATGAACGCTAGTGGAACTAACGACGAGTTTAAGAACCCTCGCAACTTGAGCATACCTGACTGTAAATAGCGAGGCTAGGGACTAACTATTACAGGACAGGTTCTTGGCAGCTATTAGGAGTGATATAAGAATTTGTGTGCGGCAAGGGCGGCCTAAGACGCTGTCGGGAGTTTGGCTCTTGAGTTGGAAGCTATAGGTCAAGTGGAGGCAGACGATCGTGTGTCTCAAGTATTCGCAGATGATGAGATATTGACTGATAAAGACAAGTGATGTGTGTACTTAAATTCAAGATCAGCACAACACAGAACAATTTATGGACATAATGTGGTAGACAATGGATGCCATTTACAATGTTTGTGAATCAATGAAAAGGGTTGCAGATTTTATTCAGACAATGAAGCAATGTCAACACAGATGAGAAATAAAATGCTACCAATGCGGTGAACTGGGCCATGTTCGGGAAAAGTGGAGTAAGGAAAATAAATTAAAAAATACTAGTGCGTGCCGGTGTGCCCAAAACCACGCCAGCAATAAATTCCAATTCAAAACAGTACCATGTTGTAATAGGAAGTGTGGAGCCAAGCCTATAGATATACTGAAGACACTGAGCGGATGTTTCCTTTAGATGGAGAAGTTAGGCGTACGCGCACAAATGGTAAACTTCAGCCAACGAACGGGTCAGTAATAAATGCAAGGGGTGATCATATGGCTGTGCTTGGTACAGTGAGTGTACCGATTAGAATAGGAAGCTATTTTGTAATACCGGAAATTATTTCTGCAAAGGAGCTGACACAGACGTGCCTTAAAGGCATTGATTTCTTAGGCAGAAACCAATGCGATGTTTTGCTTTCGAGAGGAATAATGCGTGTGATTAAAGTCGAAGTATCATTAAATAAAACACTAGGGGAAGCATATCCAGGGGTGTGCTGAGTGACTTTGAAAGATACAATCGTGATACCGAGTGGACATGAGGTGGTGCTCCAAGCAGCAGTCAGTGAGGACATGGGGATGGGGGTACTAGAAACAAACAGTCACCTTTCTGAGAAGCATGGAGTTATCGTGGTTTGCATTTTAGTATTTTCCAAGAAAATATCTATTCCAGAAAGATTGCTAGGACCACACCCACAACCTGTGGATCTATATAGTGGGACAAATATCGGATCACTAATATCATGCATCATGGCAGTGATGATAGGGACTGGAGATAAAACTACCCGGGGCGAGAAGGAATCTAACTTATTTGATTTAGACTCAGCCAAGCTATCACTTACCCAAAGTGTCATAGCAGAAGCCATGTTGAACGATTTTCCAGATGTCTGTTCTTAGGGACCAAACGACCTTGGTCGTACTAATCTAGTTTATCATGAAATTGATACCAGTGGAAGTACACCCATCCACCAACAACCAAGAAGAGTACCATTACACGATAGGGAGGAAATGAGAAGTGTTGTAAAAGAGATAAGTAATAATGACGTCATTCAACCCTCAACCTCCCCATGGAGCTCACCCGTTGTTATGGTGAAGAAGAAAGATGGCGGAACTAGGTTTTGTATAGATTATCGGCGGCTGAATGATGTTACAAAGAAAGACGCGTATCCCCTCCTTCGTATAGACGATCTACTGGACTCTCTAGGAGGTGTGAAGCTATTTTCCACAATCGATATGGTGAGTGGCTACTGGCAACTTGAGGTTGCTCCTCAGGATCGTGAGAAGACCGCATTCACAATAGGAGATGGGCTGTGGGAGTTTAAGGTGCTTCCCTTTGGAGTTTGTAATGGCCCAAGCACGTACCAAAGATTGATGGATCTAGTTCTATCGGGCCTCCAGTGGGATACGGCATTGGTGTACTGGATGATGTAATCGTGATTGAAAGAACCTTTGAAGAGCACATCAGTAGACTACGTAAGGTGTTAAAGAGGTTACGGGAAGCTGGCCTAAAAGTGAAACCATCGAAATGTAATCTATTTCGAACAACTGTGAAGTTTCTGGGACACGTTATTTTCAAAGAAAGGTGTGGCCACAGATTCGGAAAAAGTTCGTGCAGTGGTGCACTCAGGGCAATTCCGGGGCTATTTTAATATTACAGACGTTATGTAGAGGATTTTCAAACATCGCGGCACCCCTGTACCTGCTCACACAAAAAGGAGAGAGGTTTAAGTGAAGTGAACAGTGTGATTGTGCCTTTAAACAGCTGAAAACGTCTCACACTGCTCCAATTCTTGCCTATCCAAGGATGGACAATGAGTTTATCTTGGATACAGATGCGAGTGGGACAGGCATTGAGCTGTTTTAAGTCAAGTACAGGAGGGAGAAGAACGCGTAGTATCCTACCTTAGTCGAGCGCTAACAAAGGCTGAGCGTTGCTATTGTGTAACTAGAAGAGAGATGTTGGGTTTGGTGTATGCAACTCGACACTTCCGGAGTTATTCATACGGCCAGAAGTTTAAAGTACGCACGGACCACAACTCTCTTCGCTGGATGCAGCAGTTTAAAGAACCTGAAGGGCAGGTGCCCAGTGGCTAGATAAATTGGCTGAATTTGAGTTAATGGAAGAGCATCGTCCTAGCAAGAGTCACGGAAATGCTGATGGATTATCACGTTTGACATGTAAACAATGTGGGCAGGAGGAGCTTCCGGTATCCGCTATATCTCAATATGAATCAAGTTGTGCACTTCATTGGTCAGACATGGACATCAGATTGCTACAGGACGCTGATGAAGCAATCGGACACATTGCTAAACTGAATCGGGAAGACAAGGAGAGGCCAACCGCCTGTGAATCATCCAGCAAAGGAGAGAACTACATGAGCTTGTGGGCACAGTGGAAACGACTAGAATTACATCGGGGCGTTCTGTACCGTCACTGGCTGGAAGAAAATAAACCGGATATATTTCAGATTGTAGGACCGCTTCACCTATCTACCGATATTTTAAGATCGTTGCATGATGCGGTTACTGGTGGCCACTTAGGTGAAAATCCGACATAGGTTATTGGCCAGGGATGACCAATGATATAGAGCTGTGGTGTAGAGAATGTCCTGAGTGCGCGAGAAGGAAATCACCGACCACAAGATGAGAGCACCCCCTTGGGACTTACCTCGCAGGATTTTCCCACTAGCGTGTAGCTGTGGATATTCTGGGAACCTTGCCAAAGATAGTTCAAGGAAACAAATACATTCTTGTAGTGACTGACCACTTCACCAAATGGACGGAGGCCTATGCTTATGCCAGATATGTAAGCGTCAACAGTAGCTAAGCTTCATTGTGGAAGAGTTCATCTGCCAGTTTAGTGTGCCAGTGGAACTTCATACAGATCAACGATGTCAGTTTGAGTCTAAGCTATTACAAGAAATGTGCCAACATCTTGGGATAGATAAAACTCGCACAATCCCATATCTCCCACAGTCAGATGGCCTGGTAGAGAGATTCAATAGAACTCTATGCGCAATGCTTTCGCAGTATGTCAACAAATCTCAGAACAACTTGGACAAGGTGCCTTGATACCAGCTAGGGAGTACAAAAGAACAGCATCTTCAGACAGGAGAATCAACCCCTCACTCATAGGGTCCAGCCCACTTGGTGACAAGTGTGTGATGCTTGGTTGGAGCTTTTGGGCATCTGGCCCGTCCAACAATCCATCGAATGGGTGCTCTCAGTTTAGAAAATGTATCGGCGATAGCAACTTAAAGACCCTGCAGCCAATTATGAGAAGGACTTGTATTTAGATTAAGTTAGTATTAAATATTTTTATAAATATTTAGGTTAAGTTAGCTGTAATTCCATATGGTGATATTGTGGGTAGTAAGTGGAGCGAAATCTTTGGTAGGGAACCTCCCCAGGTGGCGGGGAGGGGGATGCCCGCCCCCACTGGGGCTCTCGCCGATCTGAGGACCATTAGATCCAGAGTGCTGTGGGACACCCAGTGGGGCAGGGTATTGGGGAAGTAATATACCGGGGGTGGACCAACTAGTAGGTTAGGTATAGGAAAGAAGGATAAATAGGACTTTTAGTTTTAAGTTTTTATTCTAAATTCATTATTGTATTTTTTTTTTTAGAAGAATATAGCTAAAAGATGTCATGTAAATTCAATATGTAGATCTAGGTCCCGAGCTACATGCTAGGAATCGGGATAAATAGTATAAAAAATAAAAAATATATAAAAAAATATCAAGTTCTACTAGCGTATCGATTCGACGAAGTTCACCCCTTACTATCTCATGTTCAGTTGGAAGGTACAATTACCAATTTACATTATGTATGCCGTCAATGTTGTAGAGTATGCTCAGCAATTAAGAACAAATTTAGAAACGGCACATCGTTTGACACGAAAACATCTCGGCAAAACACATTGGGTGCAAACAAATGTGTATGACCGGAAGTGCATGAGTAGTGTCTATTAGGTTGGTGATTGTGTGTGGCTCCATCAACCAGTAGTCATAAAAGGAATTTCACCTAAACTGCACAGGGCTCATATATTGTGAAGATTATAATATCAGATTTAGCGAAAACTTGTCACCTGAGAAAGACTTCGGGCCTAGTCTTTTACCAAGAAGTTCTAGTTTAGATTTTTCTAATGAAAGGGAAACAAAAACGAATAGTCCGGAGCTATTTGTGCTACCCAGGATTATTCCATATAGACACTATCCTGTGAGGAAGGGGAAGCCCATGGGATACTATCTGGATGTGTAATCATAATGACTTTCCCGTAGAATGAATAAATAATAATAAGACAAAAATAACTCTCAGTGTGATGTATTATAGTGGCTCAGGAGATCCTCTTAAAAAATGGGAGGGAATAGTGTAATGGATAACTGTAGTGACCCCTTTTGCCAGTGTAGTGAGTGTACCCACTCTGTAACTGGAATTTGGAAAGAGGAGGTGGGGGCACACAGGGCAAATAGCCAGCTAGTAAAGTAGTCTTCCTCTAGTGCTTTGGAACTGGTCGTGTTAAACTTGAGTCGTGGACATGGTAACCAAGTATTGTACGTACGTGGTATATGGTTATAATAGCTGTACCAATGTTTGTACTCTTAAATGTAAATAAATATTCAATTTGTAAATAGTAAAACACGTTAAATAACCAACTCCCAAAGGTTCTAGTCCATGGGTGATAGTAAATTAACTACTATTAATAGTGGCTAGCATAATTTTACAGACAATAAATTATTCTAAAAATCATTACCTTTTCAAAACTTTAAGTTAAGTTAAGCTCTTACACATACTACAAACTGTACTGGTTAATTATTAAATAATGATAAACACAGGAAAAGAAGTTCAAATTTTTTATTTATTTTTTAACTTAGATATTTTTTAGAATGATTTAAAAACATTAATTCAAAAGAATTAAAATAGTAGTTAATTTTGATTATTATAAATTTATTGGTTTCAAAACTTTTCTTGTAAAAATTGACAGCTACTTTACATGTGATCTTTCAAAACATATGTTTTGGCTTAGGAATACATTCTGGAATCTATTAACTTTTCCAGAAATTTGCTACTGTTTTCCTACCAAAATCAGACCGTACTAAAGATAGTACTATTTTTTTACAAATTTAATACTTATAAACAAACAGTTTACAAATGACTGATATTATTTATTTTAAAATAATTAAAAGTAATAAAAAACATAGGCCTACATAAAATAATACCATGTATAAATATTTGGCTCTAATTTAATAAATAAATTTATTTTAACTTAATACAAATGTTTTATGCCTGGTAACAATATACTATATTTTATAAAGTTAAAGTGTTCATAAAATTTAAACATATTTCTATCTTTAAAATGTGTGTATATATATAAATGATAACATAACCAAAAGAAATCACAAATATTTTATAAAATCAAATAATCAAACACAGTCTTGACCATAAATTTTAAAATCTTTCTTTAAAAATCTTAAATTGAACATTAACTAAAACCAATATTATTAAAATAAAACACCAAAAGGTTAATTTACAACTACCACTCTTAGAATTACCTAAGTGGAAATAAAAACATTTGGTGCCAGCACCAATATATTATTGAAGACTACTTATTAGATCAAATTCCAGAGTATGGCATTGATCAAATCAATGCAAAAACTGTGTTTAAACAATTAACAAATACAACAATAATAAGTAGATTATACCTTTTATCCTACCAAAATACTAATATTCAGTAGGATTCTGGTATTAAATAAAGCCTTCAAGAAAATACTTCTTAACATAATTATTATGGTGTTATACCTATTAATTTTACTGATATTTAATGTATTGTTCACAAATATTTAAACATTAATACTTATATAAAGACGGTACGAATATGTTTAACCTTAATACCGCTTTGTGAAAATAAAGTAGGTTATTTAATTTTGTTCTTTGCTTTATTGTTAAAAATAGTGCTTTATTCAATTTGAATTAACAAATAAGAAAAAAGTAATTTTTCAGAAATAAACTAATTTCACATATCTACTAATACTAATATCAACCTCATTTTTTATATACTAGAAACCTTAATATCAATTCCATCTTAGAATTAATATCACACCACAATACTAGTGGCTGGAGGCGTGCCATTATCCATTGCTACCACAGTTAGATTATATTATTTTTAAACTGGCAAAGTGTACAATGAGTGTGTAGGCTTTCTCTGGACTCATGCTTGTCAATATCAAACTGGAATACATCAGGTTAACATTTTCCTCCAACTAGACTGAATACAAACAGTATTTGACACTTTTAACTACAAATGTATTACATTTTGCGATGCTCATTGAAATACATTACAAATGGGGTTTGCTACAACTCAGAGTATGGTTACATTGTGTGACTGTGCACCAAACACAATATAGCGATTTACACCACTGTTACAAGTCACTTTGTTACACTCATTCTTTAATACTTTCACTGGCTGTTGAATAATTGATGGTAAAGGCTAAATCTTTATTTTGAAAACTCCATAGCATTGATTTTATTTTCTAGTTAATCCTATATAATTTTATCACTCTTAATTAACTCATCTGATTACATCCCATAAGAGCATTGCTAGATTGTGCATTGACTGATACTACATGTAAGCCAACGTGGTCCCCTTGGTCTGGCACAGGTCCTTTTACAAACCTCCTCTGGGCAGTATCTTAGCATCTCTTGCCTGTCTGCCATTTGTACCCTTGTTTGAATTGTAGATAATTGTACAATTCGATCAGTGGTGAATATTCCGGGAGTTTCTCTCACTATCTCTCTCTTTGTCGGTTAGACCCCAACACACCTGTCACCAGCTCTGTCCACCTCCAACGAGAAAATAGTGTACGATGCTCCGGGGCTAACCTAACTATCCACGCTCTTAAAGAATAAAGATATATCTCTCAATTTGAGTATAGAATAGGGAGTAATTCTAAATATATTCTTCTTCGCTGAAATTTTATTCATTCCTGTTTATATTATTTTATTTAGCAATATATGTTTTACCATGGTCATTAAACAAGTACCTAATATTAATTATTATATTTTAGTTTGAATGAATCCTTGTATTTATTCAGATTTATAAAGACAAAAATAGTTTTTTTCAAAAACTAAAATGTATAAGCCTAGGTATGAGTTCAACCATTTTCACAGAAGGAAGTTCTTTAGGGTGTAAGAATAAAATAACACTTTCTAAAAGGTAACAATGTCCACTGCCCCTTATAATTAACAAATCGACTTCAAGAATAATTTTTAGATAAGTTTTCCCTTGACATTAATTAAAAGTGAAATTTGATTAATTAAATTAGTTTCTTATATACATTCTATAAAATAGTATCAATTTTGTCACCATAGTATGTAAAACTTACTTTAGTGGTGTTCCTAAGCTACTTCAATAAGGAGAGTAAGGTTTTGACTAAACAATCACATTTGTGATGGTTTCACATAGTTTGATATAAATAGTGGGAAAAAATGTATTGTATATATTGGTTTACTTATTTTTAACAAGTCTAATACCATATATAATAGTAAATTGTATTAATTTTTACAAAACATATTATAAGAAAAACATGTATTAATATGTAGGTAGACCAACTAAACGTAATTATATTGTTACCATGTATAAAAAATTCATCCAATATTAATTCAGTCAACATTAATTTAAAGGAAAAAAAAAGTATATAAATATAAAATACCAAGCAATGATTACTAATAATGCTGGCAATATTTTTGGTGATGTTTAGCTTTTCATCAAATATTACATATTTTACACATACATTTTGTTAATCACAGCACGAGATGACAATTAACAATCATTTGTACAAACAATCATCAGAGACCTTTTATATGCATAAAGCCTTTGTCTATACAATACACATAAAACCAATAATTTGGATAGATATTGATCTACATAACCACTTATAAAGAATTAAAGTGTTAGGATTATTTCATAAAACTGAAATATCACAATACTAAGACACAATAAAGGCAGAATTTTATAATCAGAAAACTGTGTGATATTACTTTACTTGGTATTAATAAATATTTGCACAGTGTTTGTTTCCTTTTTTATTAATTTCTTAGTAAATTTTGAATGCTAATCAATTATATTTTAATTTGTGGTTAATTAAATAAAGTATTTGAGAATATAATGCATATTATATCAATTATATCTTACATAAAAATGTATTAATAAATAAATTACCTCTAAAATAAAATTATTTCAAAATATAAATAATAAAATTGGGTGAAAACCAAACTACCAGTACTATTACTATTCAGATTTTAATTTTTAAAATATTGAAGCAAAATATAATATCAAGTATTGAATTATTTTTGTTTTGATTAATTCAATCATTTTATTGTATAAATCATAATTAATATAAATGTACCTAGTTTTTTGTGAGATAATTTAAATCAACGTATTAAATAATTAATAATACAGTTGCACACCCAGAAATTTTCTTTTTAGTAGGGAGAGTAGGCAAACCAATAAGAGGTGGAGTTTAGGGGGCACGGCTCCATAACCACCGGAGGCTAGGACAATGTATGAATATTACATATCTCTAGATGTTATTTCAATTTTTTTTATGGTAGTTTAAACTAGCGGTTTCAATCATTTAAGTTGCCTTAATTTAGGTATAGCTTGTCAAAGTTATGTTTGCAGTACTTTTTCCAATTTTAACGTGTATAATTATAGGATTATCATAATATTTTCCCCACAAACCCATACATATTTAGTGTTTTACTCGAAGAGGAGAATCAGTAGTGGTGGAACCCTATTTGTGTAATAGGGAGGGGGCAGTTAGTAAAATAAATAGTCTCGCCCTTTGATCTAAACAGGAGTACAAGGATCCTTATCTGGAAAATGTTGCAAGAAAAAAATTATCCTCCTAAAAGCTATTTGGAGGGGTCTTTTCTTTAAAAATTTAAAAACGTAGATAATTGTAGAATCTTTTTGAAGTAGTCCCTGTACGGACTTTTTTTAAAGAATTAGAAGCTATTCAAAGCAGTCTTCACACGGACTGTTTTTTAAACGGATGCTCCATAAACCTGAATGTTTTTTTGAAAACAACATGCCCCTGTATGGTCCTAATCTTACACATTTTTGAAAATTAGATGTGTTTACAATATATTCGGAGTGGCCCTTTGCTGACAGATTTTTGAAAATAAATTTTAGTTATTTAGTGCACCACTGTGATAATATACTCTAAAATAAATACTTACTTTGATATAAAGAGTTTTTATGAGGCATAAGATATCTATTATGGCTTTGTAAATACAGAAAAAATCAGAATTAATTAACTATAAATTTTTAATTAATTAAAATTCATTTATAAATACCTATTGCCAAAATTATTTCTTAAAATATCTCAATAGCATCCATAATTTTAACATAATATTATATGAAAAATTTTACAAGTTATATAAATAAGAATGTTTTAACATATGGATTTTAAATATTTTTTACATTACATTTCATTTTGGTTGTAATCTATTATCAGTTAGATATCCACTTTAACAGACCATCTATTTAAATTTGGCTATTAATTATACTAGTCAACAGCCATTTTATATCTGACATCAGCTTTTGTTAAAATTGACTCACCGAGTTCAAATATGCGATTAAATATTATATATTACCATTACTTTAAGTTTTAAATGATATATTTCACTTCGACTTTGCATTTTAAATTATTTTACAGAACTACACTCTATTTCTCGCCATATTGGGTCTTTGTACACATTAAAATAGTTTACATAAAGCTTTAGTTTAGGATATAAACTGTGTTGGGGTACTTGTAAGTAATGTTAAGCTCGGTAAGGACATGTTGCATCAAAATTACTGTAAGGCTCATGCTGTCCAGAGTAAGCAGCTTTACACATTGCATGATAGTGACATTCCTGTGTGTGTATGTAACTTTGCAATATGTTCTTAGTTTAGTGAATAGTGATAGTTTGAATTAGTTTTTATTAAAAACATAGCGTCTTTTAAAATGAGTGAATAGTTAAATCATCCAGATAACTTTTGTTACATATGTGGTAAGTCCCCACCAAAGGTAAAAAAAAAAAAATATTTCAAATTTTATTAAAAGGACCTGTAAAGCTAATTTGGGCTGTGATCTTGGGGATCAAGAGAAGAACTGGGTTCTTCATTACATCAGCTGAGTGGTATGAACGGAAAGAGTCGTGCCTTTACTCTTCTAATGGCTTGGCATGAACCAAAACATCACCGCATCGACAGCTATTTTTATTTGTTCAATATATTAGTGTATTAAGGAAAAACAAGCAGACCACAACCATGTCAATGTATATTCTGCACTCAAAATTGCTTAGCCCACCCTTCAATGCAACAAACATGGAAAAATAAAGCTGTGAAACAGATTAAACCTTAACTCCTGAAGCGTATTATTCTAAGTCTGACGATAAAATTCCTCATCTCATTAAACAATCAGAGCTTAATGATTTAGCTCGTGACTTGCGGATGTCGAAATAACACGCATAGATTCTTGGTTCTAGGCTTCACTAGTGGAACCTTTTAACTCAACGTACAATTTAATCTTTTAAATTTTGGTAAAAAGAAACAGGATACGGTCGGTATTTTATGAAATGTATAATTCAGTGTGTTGGACGCCAACATAATTCTGAAGAGTGGTATATTTTCATAGATTATCCTAAACTAGTCTGAATGCTGTATTGATACATTGAATATACATTGATATATTGAAAATGCCAACCATATACCTTGCTCATGTTGTTGGAATTAAAGTAACATATTAATGAGAGTATGACTATGTTGTTGGAAGGAATAAAGTATACAGAGCACATGTGGCAAGTTCGTAGTGATTTAGAAGTGGTTGCTTTGCTTCTTGTTCCACAAGGCGG
This sequence comes from Timema cristinae, assembly GCA_039000515.1. Classification (NCBI taxonomy): domain Eukaryota; kingdom Metazoa; phylum Arthropoda; class Insecta; order Phasmatodea; family Timematidae; genus Timema; species Timema cristinae. Next base: position 741,991 of record JBCFYV010003508.1, on the reverse strand, counting down.
CTCCACTTTGATTTCTTTGCCTCTGGAATACTTAAGCTACAAGAAGCCACAATTTTTAAAATAAGGGCGGAAATGGCTAAACTTTGTAGTTGGTGAATGAAACGTAAAATATCCTCTCTTGGTCGATCCTAGAAAAAAATTGCCCCTCCTTCATATAAACCTTGGACTAAAGACTTTTTTTTTTGTAAAATGTCTAGATAAAGAGTGCCAACGATTTTTTCATTTGAAATAAATGTTTCCTACTGATTGAAGCGAAGTTAAAGGAAGGCATATTTATTGGCCCTCAGATTAGGAAACTGCCTAAAACCGACATTTTATGCCTAGTTCATTAACCTTGAATTAGCTTCATGGATTTATTTAATTGCTGTTACTTCCTTATTTTTAGATAACAGAAAGGATCTAAACTACAGAAATTTGGTGCAAAATCTTTAAGAGAGTTGTGTTCTGGAAAATCCATTTTTCCTACTCCCACCTATAGTTTTTAGCTGAAAATCTTGTTTCATTCATAGATGAACAAGATGAACACTTTCATAAATATATTTTAACCATGGAACATCTCTAGATACCCAGGAAGATGGGCTCCAGTAATGATGAGATGCTATGGCTGGTTTCAGCCTAGATATACTGACAAAGCACCACACAGGCGTAAATCTACAGCTACTGGTTTGCAAAAGTAACAGTGAAGAATTAATGCAAATTGAACCTTAAAAGTAACTATAGATAATGAATGTTTTTAAAACTGTATAAGCCAGTGTGTTGTATTTTTATTGTTTGAATACATATTTTAATATAAAATAATGTCAACTGGCTTCAAAAGGCAGAGGTCTATGTTTGGTATATTCTTTCTAAATTAGATAATGTGTATTTTTGTGAATATGATATGATAGAAAATGTTTGCATATCAATATTGTATATAATCACTAATTAACTTACCATTTAGAGAGAAAAATGTATAGTTGGTTGTGTAGTGATATTATTAGTATTATTATTATTATGAGAAAGAGTATACTGAGACAGTAGAGCAAGGACAATAGAAGAGTACTTGTAAAAAAGGATGGTATTCTCTTTGTCCTGCACAGGAGTATGTATTAATATCATGTTTATATAACCTTGTAAGATACTGTTGAAATATTATTTGAATTATTGTTATCGTTTTAAACAAAATCTGAATGTATTATTTAAACCAAATTATATAACACATTTTATAGTAGATAGTTTTTTAAACTTTTTTATATTCTTTTATAAAAAATATACCCCATTTAGACTTTCTAAGACACTATAAATGAAGGTGTTATAGAGACAATTCTTTTTTAAAGTTTCTTAGTAATTAATTACAATAATTTTTAAGAGGATTACAGAAACACAAAATATTAAAGGTAATAGTTAAATTATTTGTTTGATCATAAAGTCATTTAATGTCTAATATTCCTAACCTCTTGTGAAGTTTAAAAAATATAGATTTCTAGTTATTTAAGTTTCACATTAAATATTTCTTACATTATTTAACAAATGTGGCAGCCCTGCTGTGTGCCAATATAGAATTAAGTCCATAAGTACTATCTTTTAAGGTTGTTCAGGCTTATAAAATTAAATATTAATAATTATATCAAATCATCAAAGAACACTTCATTTTCTTTGAGCTATAAAAATTAAATTTTGAAATATTGCACAGTATTTATTAAAATAAATATTTCTTAAATACAATACCCAAACTTTTAACAAAATAGGGTACTCAATATAAGTTAGAATGAATCATAACAAAAGACAATCTTACTGAAACTTAACAGCACTTTAAAGTCATGATTTCTTTAAATACCGTAACTAATATCTTGATCTCCCAATAATGAGTTAATTTTCAGTCAACACATAGGATATGCAATTTTTATTTTCAAAAACATGAACTTGAATACTCCATATCTCAAATAAAGCCATGTTACTTGAAAGATAAAAAAAAACTAATTAATCGCCATAGTGTGATTTCATAGCCCAAAGCAGTGGTATCCATACAGTCGCTCCCTAACGTCAACTGTCAAACCTCACTGATGTATTCTATGGCTCAAAATAATAACAAAGGTTCATACAAAAGAAGCTTGCAAATTGCTTCCTCTTCAAAGAAGAAAGGCTACCAAAAAAAAAGTGTTCCTCACCAGTAGTTTTTCTCTCCCCTCCCCCTCATACCAAAAAAATAAAAAATACATATTTAAGAATATCCTGATGGTGTATCTTGAAAAGGAAGAATTGTTTTTTAGAATTTTTAGTCTTATTTTGGGCCATTGTAGTGAGGTTTGACTGTTGTAGGTGAGGACATGCTGTGTAATAAAAATGTATATAAAATAGAGTGTTCAAGGTACAAATGATTAACAGTTATATTTAAATTTAGCCAATTTTATCTATGTATATTAGTAACACATACACTACAACATGTATATCATACATGATCTAAGTGTTTAGCTAACAAATGTAGCTTTGGCTTAATTTTTAATCATGAAGTAGGCCTGAATCATATATTTATTATTTGGTTTATCATATTAAGTTCATTTATGAAAGTTAATATTAACCTTATCAAAACATCGATGTTTGAAACACAAGCAATGATTTAAAATATTAAAGCAAACATAATACACCTGACATAATCTAGGAAACCAGAGTTTCAATACAGGGTCAGTCAAATAAACATGACAAAACACAAAATATATACTCTGCTACACAAGAACATTTACTACGCTTTTTTAATTCTGATCCTCCTTTATTTGTAGAAGAATTTTTACTTTGTGATTTATTACATTCTTTTCTTGCATTTCTTTTGCTGAACATTGTGTTACCAATCTTAGTGCTATTAGACTGTGTTGTAGATTCCCCTGTTGTTGTTGATCTTTGACTCAACATTATAAACTTCTGCTCGGGCTTTGATCTGGATGATCTCAATCGTGGGAGCATTTCTCTCAAATTATGACTACTATTAGGGATATTCGCGTGATTAAGTATAAGAGCTAAGATAAATCTGGCATCCTCTTCATCTAAAAGTTGCATGGGCCCTGCAAAGAAGTCTTCAGAAGACATCAGTGCATAGCGGACAGAGTAAAGAGCTTTTCTTCCCAAAACTGTTCTGCGGTTCTCTGGAGACAACTTCAGCCTTTGTCTCTTACACTCGTGATCTGACCATCTTTCCAGCGCTTTGAACAACGTCACTTCTGACTTAAGGCCTAGAGTGTCTCTGTATGCAATTTGGGTCAATGTTTTTAAATCTAAATCCTCGATATTTTCTTGTTGAAATACCTTTTCTGCATGTATATCTATAAACTGTAGACAGTTGTGCAAAAGTGCATTATAGCAGTCCACATCAACCTGAAGGTTACTTTCTGTGAAATGTTGTCCACACGATGTTGAAGAAAGCATATGATCATCGTATAGAGGGGGGGCAGAGGGCGTGCAGTTGCTGGCATACATGTTCACCACTTGATAAACGTCGATAACCGTGGCGGTATCGAGATGAAGATCCAGATACTCGATGCAAGTATGAACCAAACCATCACACATGTACTTGTTGGCAGCTTGGAGTGTCGACAGTGCTGTTGCTACGGACTGGAGGTGAACCTCCTCCCGGTACATATACCTGGACAGAGATTCATATTCAAAAATATGCCACAAATAAACTCTGTTACACCATATTTTATTAGCATGATGTCAACCAATAAGACTTTGGTCAGATATTTAATTTGCGGTATTTCACACCTTGTTTAAGTTAAGTTAAGTTATCCATCATAAAGAGTGCATGAGCAGATTACGATGAAAAGGGATTTGCAGTCTGGAGTCATTATATATTATATCATAGTTAAGTTGAAACTAATTCTACTTTTCTTCCCTTTTAGCATAAAACTATATAAATTATATTGTATAGCTGAACAAAATAACTACGGTAAAAAAAAAGAGAAAAGTAGTTAATAATTTCAATTTCAATTACCTTTATTATAGTGCTGGCCAACAGTCGTAGGAACTATATACAGGCCAGCACTGAAAAGTACACAAGTACCTTACAAATACATATAATTACACGAAAAATAATATAAACAATAATAGCTAGATAATTATATATAGGCCCCTACTGATGAATAGTTACGAAAAAATAATAAATAGTAGTGATAATAATAAAAAATAGCAATACTAACCAATAAATAAAAAGTAGTAAAGCATACATATTTTAAAAGCAGCTACAATATGAAAAAAATAAATCAGAGTGGTACTGTAAATTTAAATATGTTAGGCTGAACCTCTACATGATAAATTATTGATAATAAGGGAGATTTTTAAATAACTTTCTGAGTTTAGAATTTTTTTATAATAAAAGTTGAATTCAACAAATCTAGAATTGGCTCTATTAATACAACGACCTAAGGGGCTCACCTTATAAGCGCTATTGAGAAAAAATTATTTTGGATTACCAGAAGCCAGAGAAAGGATATGAATACCTACATGATCAAGGTCAAATTTCCAAAAAAGCTACTATTGAAAGTAGGCCTATTAAATACAAAAAGGGCATCACATTTAATTTCACGCGAAAAGAGATTTTACAGAGCTACAGATTTTATATTTTATATTTTATTGGCATGTCTATATGATATATTGTCAAGTATTTTTAAATAGCATTGGTCTTATGGAGCTTTCTTTAAACATGGAGTGTAGAGTTTTATCGCTAGATGTCTCTGATGACATCGCCAACAAACTTAAAAGTATCAACTATTGTTATAAGTGGTTTGTTTGGGTGGGGAAAAAAGGGAAGCGAGACATTTTGTGAATAAGAGAAAAAGAATAGCCCAGTCTTTTTTCGGCAGCGGGTGGATGGGTAGGTGAGGGGTGGCGGTAGCAGATATAGCAAAACACCATTTAAAGAACCTTTATTAACCATTAAAATAACAACCAAATTTTAATGTACGTATTTATACGACAAGGTACACTCCGTCGGTATTGAAAGGTAGCAACTTATTGGCTCAGCCCACGTGGTATGCTATACCTCCACACATGACGGCAAAATAGTTTGCACTGTTTATATAGCGTTTATAAATTAACTAAATTTGGTTTAAGGTAAGGTGGCAAGCTCACACACACAAACGCATTTAAATTATTATGATAAGCCAAACTTACAATCACATGTATTCATTTCTTAAAGACTTTCATTCTGCACCATCTATCGAATAACATTAGTAATTATAAACTTTTCAATATCTTGTGATAGCACAGACAAATCCTTATTTAATAAATGTTAATATTACTACTCATATAATAATTTAAATACACTATTGGGGTATGGATAATTAAAGTATTTGAGGGGTAAGTGTACCCGCATTTGTGTGGAGGTAGATTTGGAAATATCCTTATTTTGATAGGGCCGTGTTCGAACTCCAATCTCCTCAACCAACAATACCAGATGAGCTTCGCTTAATTACTTGTACAGCTCACAAGACCTAAATAATATTGGTGATTGTCATTTAAAAAAACTTTGTTGTTTCTGTTGTATGCTATAAATGTTTTAAATAAAATTTATTTATCACCTGTTTTCTGTCAATAAAATAACGTTTAAGAAAATTTTATTTCTAATATTATTTACAAAAATCGAAAGGAGGAACAAGTTTACTATTAATATTAGCATTTCCACCAGATGAACTGCTTAAATATTGGTTTAAGGTAATTGTATTTATGGGATAGGAGAGGGGGTGTTTGAGTTTAGACGTTAAAACACAAACATAACAGTTCAATACTATTGATTTACAATCATATGCTACACAATTAACAGGTTATTTTATCGTGTGTGTGTGTTAATTCAACGTCACTTTGAGACAACTTACATTTATTCATAAATAATATTGAATACAATGTGGAAATAATTTTGGTTGGATATAATTTGGATGATATTAGTGAGTTGGTCCGAGTATTCTTTTGATAAACCATTTTCCAGGAATATTATCTCCTTACTACAATTACTATGAATACTATTAAATTAATCTATTATAGTTGGACTCACAATCATTAAGATAAATAAATCATGGATACAGTCTTCATGATAAACAAGGGGAAAGGGATATAGTATTCATGATAAACAAGTGAAAGGGATATAGTATTCATGATAAACAAGGGGAAAGGAATACAGTCTTCATGATAAATAAGAAAAAGTTATATTATTTTAAATATTATCAATAACATCAATCACGGCGGCTATATTTTGATGAAATAATGTAGAATTGTACATAATTATGTCCCTAAGTTAAATACCTAGGAAAAAATCATGGTTGCCATATATTTTGATGGAATAATTTATAAAACATAAGTTCATAAGTTAAATATCTAGGAAAAGTCACGGCGTCTATATAACATTTACATAAATTCGTAAGTTGTAACGCTTTAAATATCTAGAGAAGTGTGTTTATTAATTCCGTTAATACAATTAAAAAACAAATGAACCTATTTTATATTTCCGTCAAACATTAATATATTTTTATAAAATTTGATAACTGTCTCAAATTAGGGTTTTGTAATGCCGCAGGGACTATAAATTTACTAACAAAATAATAGGAAGTTAAATGAACAGATTCTATATTTCCTACAAACCGTTAAAAGTATTTAAATATTGAGTTACTATCACACATAAGAAAATTTTGTCATTATAGACCCTCAAAGATTTTCTCCCTCTAATATACTACCTTTTCACCACATGTTTTTCTTATTTAATTTTGACATTAATAATTTGATATGGTAGCAATTAACTTTTCAACTAGATGTAAATCTGTTCTAGCAATACATAAAGTTGTTAACACTTTCAACGTATAATATTATTATATGTTTTCAAATATATTTTTGTTACACCTTCATTACATAAACTTCTTAAGAATTGAAAGTACTTAATCATAAATACCACGAGAAAACTATTAAATCTGTTTAAATTGAGTTTTGTTATCTTAAAATGTATTTGAGATATTTATTGTCAAACTTTAAAGATGTTTATCTGTACTCCCTCGAATGGTATTCGCTATAGAAGACTATCAATATTAGTGTTTAATTCTGACATTCCAGTAACCAAATACACTCACCTTAGAAGTTTGTCGAACGCTCGATCATCCACATCATTGATAGTGATGACGTCTTCATTGGCGAATGTGCCTTGTAACATAGCCCTGAAGACAGGGTTGGCGGCGGCCAGGACATCCCTATGACCAGGGAACCGGAACAGCTCAGAGTTCAGACCGACCAGAAAAATTACGTCACTGTCAGCCTCACTGTTAAATAGAGAGTCCCACCTATAACCAAACAATACTTATATCATCACACTAATCATGGGATTATGAAGGGGGATACAAGTTATTGAAACCCCCGACAATTTCCCAAGTTTTAAATATGAACATTAATGATGGTCTTGTCTAAAACTTAAATTGCTTATAGAGAAATTAACTTTTCCAAAATTGGCCAAAGAAGGACTACTTCAAATAGCGTATAGCTATATATTTTTGTATCCACGTGGTCTAAAGCACTACTCTTGCAGTAGACTAGATTGCTGATAATTGGGAGATCAAGGTTCGAATTTTGATCGGGTGTACACAGGGTGGTTTTTTTTTCCAAAATGGGTTTCAATTCTCCCTTAATCTGAACTCGGGTACACTTTCTATCAATAAACCTTCCTCGGCACTAAGAACTATTAGCATATTTAGTAAATAAGCTTATAGCCCGAACGGGTAGTAGGACGTAGCGTTAAAATAACTTTGAAGACGATTAATTTTCAAAAATATTACGGGTTAATATTACTTTAAATAGCTTCTAGAGACATCTGGTCTTTAAAATAAATAACCATAGGGGGCCACATCAAATATATTTTATACATAATATGTATAAATATGTATTTTATGTATTTATATATTTTATGTAGTATTTTTTTAAATCCAAGTGAGGAACGCTAGAATAGTTTCTAGGTTTATTAAATTTTCAAAAATGTGTTGGGGGAAGACCCCTTCAAATAGATTTTAAAGGCATAACATTTTCGAAAAAAAATCAGGTAAAGAACACACACTAAATAGCTACCAAGGCAGACCAAATTTCAAAAAATGTCTCGGTGACAACCTCTTAAAATGGATTCTAGGTAATTTAATTAATACAAACAATTTTATTAAGCACGTTTTAAATATATTATAAGAAACATTTTCTGGCAGCATGATTTCATAGATGTTCCTTAACACGACCCATGGGATACCAGAGGCTGAGAGTTGTCTCTTAGTCCACATGTATCAAACTAAACAGACACTCCCACATTGTGGGGGTGGGACTGGTACCGACAATGTGGTGGCTTAGCGGCCGAATTAAGGTCGAACAGCCACGGGCGTGACCGCATGGAATGGTAGCTCAGCCATGGTTTGTGGTGTGGATAGGGAAAGAGAAAACTGACATACTATCATTTCCTTAAAAAATCTTTTTTCAAGAGAACAAAATCAATGAGGGCTCTCCTTGGGGTAAAAAAAATTCCGGAGGTAAACTAATACCACTTTCGGATCTCCGGGCCGGGACTACTTCAGAAGGAGTGATCAATAAAGAAATATAAAATAAAACTTTTCATTTCAACATAGGTACATGGAATGTAAGAACGATGAAAAGGGCTGGGAAATAGAAAATTAATTGATTCAAACCACAACCTGCTGGTGGCGTGCATTAAAACAAGGCCGAAAAATATCAACGGCACGAGCAAGAGAAGACATAAGTGGGACTTATAAACATTAAGAAGCAAGAGTGACATTGTTAGAAATGCAAGAGAACAAAATTTAAGTGAGGTTGCAGAAGAGGGTATAAAGGCGTAAGGGAAGTGGAATAGAGTTAATAATAGTTTTTGAAGGTACTAAATGTTGTAAAAGTGAAGAGAGCTGCACGAAAGCCCTGGGTGGCAGCATACTTCATTTATAAAATGTAAGAAAGAAGGAAAAGGAAAAAATCAACAAAGAAAGATATATGAGACCAAGCAATGAGTTAAGGAAAGAAACTGACAAAGTGAGGAAATACTAAATGGAGAAGACATGCAGAGATTATTGAAATGCAAATAAAAGAATGGTATGACCTAATGTACCAGAAAGAAAACGATCTGGGAGGGATTGAAAACAAAGGTGTGCGAACAATAAGAATAGGAAACCCTAAAGTACAGATGGTGAAAGATCAATTAGAGGTTCTTACGATTTGGGATGTAGCATCTTATCATAAGCTACATTGTTAAATTTAAAAACTGGATACTAAATTACTTTCAATAATATCCCACCTAAGCCTAGTATGATGTTCTAAGCTTACCAAGCTCTATTTAACGGTGTGCATCCCAAGCTGACTATCTCCCAAGCTACACAACCAGCTAACGCGGACGGGTGGACAAGACTGGATGCGCGAGGGAACCGGCTGGGTCAACCCCGAGTGTTCGCTAAGGCTTCCAGGAAATGTGAAGTATAGCATTTCTGGCACTAGATGGTTCCACATGCTCAGAACAATTTTCTGGAGCCTTCCAGGGCATTCTCGTCACATGTTCCCCTTTCACCACTACCCCTCCCCCTTTTCTCGGTTTGTGTGTACCTTGTATGTAACTCCCCATTTTCCCTTCTCTGAGCAAATGGTATCAAATAAATACTGCCAGGAGGTTGGAGGACAAATCAATCTTGGAAGGATATTAATCTTGGGTACGTCTTCAGTCCGAATAAATGTAGGAACTAAATTAAGTTTCGGCTTTTGCACACCCAAACTCGTTTTCGACCTAAATATTTTTAATATTCAGAATTATTCCGACTTGGAGAAATTATAATAATAACTATTTCAGACAAGTAAAATATGTTTAATATTCAGAGTCCTTATGGCAAGTAAAGGTATGTTATGTTTTGGAAGACCTTTTTACTTGTGGATAGAGTTAATAATATTGCAAAGTAAATATCGGAGATATTTTCTGTTGAATCATATATATGTATCTTATTTATAAATAATATATACGTATCTTGTTTATAAATAATAATATATATATGTATCTTGTTTATAAATAATACCTACATTTATCTTTATACTTTGTTTATAAATAAAACTTACAATATCTATTTAACTCCTGATATGATGACTACGCTTTATTCCTATTTGACTAAGTATTTTACACTTTCCTGAAAATATTCTTTGATATTTTCTGGTTCATACATTTCTTTGTTGGCTTAGCGCAATAATGCTGCATGGGCTGCTGGGAAACATGAGCAAATATGTTATATTACTACTATATTCATTTTCAATGCCCCATGTGCTTACTCTGCATTTATTCTCACCTTATTTTATAACTTTATACTTTGTATGCCCACCTTGGTCCTGGAGAACGAAAAAGGGGCTACAAATCCTGCGCCACTCTGCTGTTGCAGAGTGGACTTTGTAAGAACATTATCCTGATATTATTTTGTTTCTGTTTCATGAACCCATCCTCTGCCATGGACTCCACCACCGGTACAAGCCGGATATTCACAAGATCCTATATTTACGTCCTCAAAGGTGAATAACTCGAGGTGGAGCTCGACCTGCAGGAAATACAGTACCTACCCCTCCCCAGCGCCCCCATAAGCCAGTTGCGAGCACTTCTCTCACAACAAATTTGCTAGTCCTTATTTAGTGGAATCCGGCTCTGGTACGGGTCAAGTCCCCTCATATCAGTTAGAAGTCAGCCAGCATGTATATATGAAAGAGAATAAAAAGGGGAAACAAACCCCCCCCCTCCGAATCTGAAAATTTGCTGTAAACTCCCCCCACCTCTAAGATTCAGTATAATGTGGTGAGGGAATGTTTAAAATATATTGTAACGTGTGATGCTCAATCTAGTTCGGGATTATTTCAGTTTCTTTTAGCAGTTAATAGAGTTAGCAAGTTAAAACTTGTAGGAGATTCTGAGTTTTTGACATTATGCATGGGGAAGATGTCAGGTTTTTTAACTCACATAATATCTCAGGTTATTCAGTTGGGTATCTCTTGGTGTGCGGTTAAAGATAGAGCTTTGGAGTCCTTAGTAAATAGAAGGGAACGTGACAGACTTAGTAATGATTTTGTACGCCATTTTCAGCTCCCCAACGAATCCTTTAGGTAATATTCTAGCCATTTCGGAAGCGGTGGATATTTTGAACTTGAACCTTTCTGAGGGGGAAATTGTAGATATTATTTTGGAGAGTTTTTCCCCTCTTACGCACAGGCATTTTGTTTTTGCTTATAAGCCTAGCACCTTCTCCAAGTTATATAACTTTGCTTCGAATATTGAGGGTCATACAAGCTGAAAGGAATATTTAGAGGCTAATAATTATAGGAGATCTACTTCTGTGGGAAATTTACACCCCCTTTACCCGGTCATACCCAGATAGTTTAGACCCTCTCCTCTCCTCAGGTTAATCAGGGAACCTCTTCTAACTTCCTGAGTAAGCCAAGACTTTCCCTGACTTGTCTAAGGTTATATGTTTTCGCTGCAATCAACTAGGGCATTATCTGCGCCAGTGCTAGTCGGGAAACTTGTAGTGCGTGGTGTTAGTGGTGGTCTCACTGCTCGTCACAATAAAAAGAGTTAATCCCCTTCACCCGTTGTACAAATGTCAATAGGTTCAAACTCTGGGTATGCTTTACTTGATACAGGGTCTTGTGTGTCATTTATTGGTTTTTAATTGCTCCAAAACTTGAGAGAAATAATAATTAGAAATTAGAAAATATCGAACATAAGCGATTTGTAGTAGGTAATGGTAGTTTATTGGTTGTAGAAAAACATATTACATTATCCATAAAAATATGGGGTTTTTCTTAAAAGAAAACTATGTTTTATGTTGCCTTTAATTCTCTATGATGTGATCTTAGGAAACGATTTTCTTTGGCAGACGAGAGCTACGTTGAATTTATTGCGTAGAGAGTTGTGTTTTGAATTCCCCCCTAAAGTTAAAATCCCCTTGTGTAATATTCATATTAGTGTCTTTTATTTATCTTGATAACTGTGAGGAAGCTGTTCAAAATTTTATTATGAAGTTCCCGGATGTTATTACTATGAAGTTAGGGAAATGTGATGTGTTGCCATACAGGATTGTTGTTGAAGACAATACCCTTGTTAGAGCGGGACCGTATTCTTGTCCCCCCCCTCCCCTCTTAAAATGGAAATCTTTCGGCAAACTATTGATGATCTTGAGTTCAAAGGTGTGATTCGCCCCTCCAAATCTCAGTATGCCAGTCCTGCATTCATTATCCCAAAGAAGGGAGGACATAGATTAATTGTCAACCACTGTAAGATCAACAAAAAAAATCAAATTTTACCCCTATCCTATGCCGAGCTTAAAGTCTGCTTTACAACATTTAGAGCTAAGTTGTTTAGCGTAATTGACCTAAATGTTAATTTCTTACAATGTTCTCTTTATGAATCTTCAAAAAAGTGACTGCTTTTGTGACATCCTGGCAACAATACATGTTCAATTGAGTACCCCTAGGCTGTAGTATTGGAGTTAAAGCTCTAAGTCACGTTCTTGAACACGTTCTATCTGATCTAAAATATAGGTAATCTTTAATTATCTTGACAACATATAGGCCATCTTGAAACCATGGGAGGTTGCTTGCGTAGCGGAGGGTTGATTGTGAATCGGATAAGGTCATATAGGCTAAACCCTCTATAAAATATTTGGGGTATATGATCTCTTCTGGGAATTAACTCATTGAACCCGAGAGGATTAAGCCTATTATTGATTATCCCCCCTTAAGAATCTAAAAGGTGTTATGAAGTTTATCGGCATGTGTGCCTACTATTCCATATTAATTCCTATGGTCTCTGATATCGCCGCACCAGACAGGTGGTTAGTTTCAGTTCAAGAATACGAGTGGTCCTGCTGTAGCTCAGTTGAGCCAATAAGAGCATTTCTAGACTCCTCTATTGGAACATGGTGTTGCTGCACCATTCAAGATTGTTAGGGCTTCTCTTATTTTTAGGATTTGGTGCGAACAGGTTGTGCTAGGCCAGAGGATACAATGTGTGAGTACAGCACATATACTAGATATAGTCAGATTGTGATATTTAGTAATGCTGGATGTCTATGATTATAAGTTTATTTGGGGCGGGTAGTAAAATTGTGATATTAGTAGTACAATTTAATATTACACCTTCTCTAAATTTTTTAAGATTCACATACCCCTAAACACAAACATCTATATACATACAAATTGTGATGTGGTGTGAAATTGGTACTGTCATTTCCGAGATTTACAGACAAAAATATGCCAAAAAGGAGGTAAAATATCACTGTAGGTAGAAATCATATTGACTTTTATTATTAAAAATATATAAAAGAAAAATAATCTTAACAACGGTTTGTTCTTTTTTCAATTTTAATATTTTAATGTCATAGTTTTATAGATAGAACTGAGCCAAAGTCAGGTGTTCAATACCAACCGTGTACACATCAGGTTAATTATTTTTATTAAAGATGTGAATGCATGTCTTTGTGAATAAGTATATAATCTACGATGAAATTGTGTATGATGTAGACCTGTTTATACATTAGGTTTGTATTTTTCAGCTATTAAAGCTTAAACTTGCGCAAGAAACAAATGCTAACCATGGTGGAAAGATTTAATGTGGAACTTTAACGGTGACTGCGTCAGATTCATATTAACATTTTCCTGTGAAAAATGTTTCAAGTGAAAATTAAGTGAATACAGATATATTATTAAGTTCTTACCAATTAATATTTAAATGTTTCTTTATATTTTAACTATAAGTTTAATATGTTGAATTGCACATTTATAGATGTACCATGGTGACCTGGCGGTCTAGGGGAAGGTGTCGGACCTCTATGCTGGTGGTCCAGGGTTTAATCCTCGGTCCCGGCACAAATTTATCTGATTACCAAACCCTTCCTACACCTCTGACAAGACGGGTATTAATCACAACTTGTGAATGTGGGGAATGCCTGGCCTCCACCGTGGTTCGGATTCCACGTTAAACTGTAGGGCCTCCATTTCATCTCACACTCACCCTACCATTACACATTAGCGTAAGTGCGTATAACCCGAACGGGTAGTAAGACGCGGTGCTAATAATAATAATAATAATAATAATAATAATAATAAATAGATATACCATCTAAAATTTGGCATACTTGTAACCTGTCCCTGCCATGACATAACCATTTGATGAAGATTTGGATAAAATGTTAGTATAAACTAATGTTTATTGTTGGGCAAGAGAAGACTATCTATCTACATATGCTTGTATACGAGAGAACCAAGATTCACGACACACAACAACTGAAACCACTCCGATAGGGATGAAAACACTCACAACATGATCGATTGTTCGGCTGCTGAAACAATTTAGAACAATTGATCTCACACACAGCTCGAGATTTCCCAGTAGTTTCTCAACGACCGAAAATATTTATTTCTGGATGTGTCTAGAGCAGGTCAGTATTAGTTTAGAGTATAGTCTATGTATCCTCACCGTGTCCTACCACCCGATGCTTCTGTCAGCATATTTACAATAATGGGTTAGGGATGAGTAAGGTGGAATTTAAATGAATAGTACCCGCGGTTTAGTGGCAGGATAGTATGACATTTTAGGAAAAATACCCTCACTACACCCGTCCGGGATTCGTACTCTGACCTTACCATCACCTGGAAACCAGGCTATACGAGTCTGCCCACTGATAAAGGCCATCATTTAATCCTCTGCTCTAAAAACCCAAACTGTCATCTAGTATTATAGTTGATATTTTGGAGTTTTAGAGAAAATAATATTTTATTGATAATACGTATATGAGCGTATCCAAGCAATTATTTTGGGGGCGCATGATGAAATTTATTTAATATTTAATTGAATTTTAAACGTTTAGCAATAATATAAACATAACAAAGTTCAAACCTCCCTTGATGATCAGGTGGACTAAACGTCATGTTCATCTAATCTTGTTTGTCGGTGAATGTAAGATCAGGGTTCAAGTCTCAGACGGCTTTATTGAGGTGGCGTTTTCAAAATAGTTTCTTACTCTTTCTCCACGTAAATGCGGGTACTCTACCTCTAAAACTATCTTCTCCTTCAAACAATGATTGTAGAAATGCAGCAAGCCGGGGTTGGTAAGACACGGTCGAGATGGGATTTAAGACAGTGAATGATAAATAGAGGGCAAAAACATTGTCTTTGTGTGTTATAAATAAATGGTATTTGAATGTCAACGTCACGCATGATTCTGATCTATTTTTAACGTTACAATATTGGCTGGTATGAATATCGCGATTGAATTCAGAAAAAATTAAACAAATGGGAGATTTGCCATAGTTTAGTGTTTGGACATAATTTGACCAAATTTTATGATAATTGTGTTGCCAAAGTTTAAGTTGAGCTTGGTCGCCATTTTATACGCTGTATGCACGAACACTTACGTTGTGAGGAAGTAGGGAAGTAGTAGTTGGTTTAGCTCCAAATGTGATTATGGCAACTTTCTACAACCATCTATGTATCTTAGTGCATAACATGTCTGAAGGACTTTTCCTTCCTAATCCTGACAGTTTTGAATTTTAAAATGTCAGATCATGAAGAAGATACGAACATTATACAGACACTCCTGATATGACCATCACACAAGCACAGCCGACTAGGAACCTCATACAAGATTTTTTCCGCACATGGCGTGGTGTATTTTTCGAAGATAAATGATCTCTTGGAACAGATTTTGCTCATGCCATCAATATTTTAATATGTTTCTAAATTCAGCAAATTTCTCTGCAAGTTCACTTACATATAAATATTGGAATTGGACTGTAAAGTTGGGCTAAGTCTTATGTGGCCTCAAATTTAGTGTCCAGGTAATTGAGAATAAAATCTAGAGTTGCGTAAATTACATGGATTACATGGATTTAGCTCTATCTAAAGGAAATAATCATGTAAAATCGTTAGCTTGTTCACCGGTAAGATATTTCCTTGTTGTTGTTGTTTTAAATTATAGTTATTTGCAACCAGAAGATAAGTGTCTATCGTAATCTTATCCCAAATGTCTCTCAGTTTTCGCAAGTCTTTTTTTTAGGTAGAATAAGAGACTAATTTCTTCTCTGAGTGTTAGCCCTTTATCCCGGATGATAATGTTGACGTAGTTAATACAAGTTAGTATTTAGTACCAAATGGCCTTCATTATCAAACAAGTAAATGAAGAAAAGTAGTTTATTAAGAAGTGAGCTTAGTTGTATATATTTTTGCTTTCACCATGTACTTCTGAAATGGCCTTGAGAGCTGGTGTAAGATGTTCCCTGACTGGTCACAAGGCTTCCACCCAAGCACTCCATTGTGTTTCTGATGTTGAGGCAAGAGAGACACGTATTTCTCCCACTGATAAGGGCTAATATTAATAATGTATTCAGATGTTGGACGTAGCTATAAATGTCACGATGTTAGTGTTTAGTTTCGGAGCATTTACTCCATTTAAATTTAGGGAATGGGTACCACATGGAGAATTAACAGCAAGTTCATTTTTTTTTTCAAAAATAAGTGTTTTTACACCTTCACTTCAACACACATGATTGCTCCGTGTTATAGCCTTGTCTTCGACACATGCTTATAGTAGTTTAGCAGTTTATAACCTTCCAATTCCGATAAAAGTATTTTTGCAATTTCACTGGGTGTCTTTTCGTTAAAGGTCAAAAACTCAACAAATATCTTATTTAAATAAAACCTTTTTGTCCTTGTTAACAACAAATATCTAAATATTAAAACGTTCTGCTCCTGGTACGAAAAGTTTGGAGAGGTATCAGCAATTGATAGAGTAATAAATTGATTCCTCTCGCTCTTTGAGAATAGATCTTAGAACTTCTGATATACACAAGGAAATGATCTCGTTTGGAGTGAGCCAAGATAAATAACAAGGGTGTTATTTTGGTGAACCCTCCAGTTGCCATTGCCTTACTGATATTGAGACGATTCCTAATCACTTCGTTGTACCAGCCGAACAACTCTAAAATCCTAAATGTTTCTATCGTATACAATACCAATAGTCGAACTGTCTCCACGGAAAGGCCTCTGGAATCCAGGAATAACGTCACATCCATCAGTCTTCGTAGAATATCTTCCAGTAATCGACTTAACATGTATTTTAGCTGAATATGACTGCCAATGTACCGTCCTTTCAGCGAGTGCTCCAAACTTTTCCAAGCAACATATGCTTCCTTATACCCACTACCGTCCTCATGATTTAGTAGCATTCAGCGTAGCTCCTTCCAAGGAATCTCAAGAGGGCGAAAACTGGCGTCTGCAAATAAATACCTGCTTTACCTTTTCAGTATACAGTAATAAACAAGGAAAACAGTAAAGTACCTCTTATGACGAATTCCAGCTCAACCAATCACGAGTAAATATTTAGTGGTAATTCACTGAATTTGAAAAATAATAAAATGTTTTCCATCTAAGTATTTTGGGAAATTAACACAATCAGTCAATATGTTCTCAAAGTGAAAGTTTACTTGTGTTTGACCGAAAAACATTTTTATGAACTGAGGCCACAATCCAAGATCTGCTAGGTTAACCTTAGTGTCAGTTTAATATGTTAAACTAGAACAAAAATATCCTATTTTTGGCATCAAAAAGGATGGGAGAGAGAGATTTTAACTGCACATCCTAATGATGGTGGAAGCATATCCCCTCTTCATCCCTTTTCCCGTATATGAAGGGCCCTAGGTCCTAAACACAACCTGACTCATTTCAAATTGTGTCCGATTTTACAAAGAGTAGCATAATTTTACCAGTTATTCATTCTAATCCCACGATATGCCCTTTATTTTCTCTTTGCAATAATTGACTTGTGTTTATACATTTTTAACACTTTTTAGTCACTTTTCAAAATATAAATCAATGTTTTCAAATTAATATTTTACTAAACACTGAAAAGAATGAACATTATGAAAAACTACGATTTAACGATCTTGAATCAATATCCGGTACTCTTCTAACACCAAATTTAATTTATATACAAAAAATAATAATCTCCAGGAAACTGCCAAACAATTTGAGGTGGAGGACAATACCTTATTGTTTTTCTAAGCTCGCTTCTTGCTTCGAGGAATTGAGAGGTGCGTCGTCCCGGCCCAGGTCGAGTAGTCGCTGCTGAAGTATTTTATTTGGGAGGCATTTGATATGCGTCCTTCTTGGGTCCGAGAGGGTCAGAGAGCGGTAGTCGGAAAGATGATACGGTGGAGGTGGAGGAGAGGGGTCTTAACTGTTAGGTGGGTTGCATGAAGAGGAGTTTCGGGGGAACGTGGGGGGATGAAGCGGATGGATATTGGAATAGGCCAGGTGGGAGAAGGTCTTTAAAAATGTTGTAATGTTCTGCCCTGTCTTTGCGGCGTCGCCCTCCTTTGCTACGGCGGTACTGTGAAGGCTTTGGAGGGGGGTCATAAGGAGACGGTGGAAATTCGAGAAGGAGTTGGCAGCCCGGATGGTTCTGAGCGCAGAAAGGTAGGAAGGGTTGCTTGCAAAAAATTAAATCAGACCAATTGATGGCTTCCCAAAGCCCCGGAGGGTCGGGATGAGATGGCTGAAGTTTATTTCTATTTTTTGTTATCTCCTTACATTGACAATATTCATCAGCTGGAGGAGGTTGGGCCCAACCCTCCTCCTCAGTCTTATTCTATAAACTTATGCTAACATATATATCTTAACCCTCTTATAATTACTCTGACTAAAGCTACTATATTATTTTTACACTTTTTTACAGTTGAATGGTTATTTGTTGTCCTTTTTGGTAAGGTCTTTGGCTTGATCAAGACCTTTGTCTCTTAGATCGTTTAGAACTAGCGGACTGGTGCGCTGGGTTTCTCGGGAAGGATCGTGACCCATCTAGCGGACCACAGGGTGCCAGGGCGCGTATTAACATTCCCTAACCCAGTACAGAGCACCACACATTTAGAGCGATATGATTGGCCCTTACGCCGCGCCGTTTCTCTCTCTTCCCATGTGTTCTTAGCGTGGCCTTCAAACAGCAGTCACTCACCAAGCGCAACAAGGGCATAAGTGTTGCGCCACATATAACGCCAATTTCTATACATTAAAAGGTGAGGTGAAAGAGAAAACGCTGCATATAAAATAAATGAATGCCTTTAATCAATGATAATTATTAATAAGATGATGACGTAAGCATTTTACTATATTAACAATATTTATTTCAGCGCACTTCCTCTAAATTACACCTACGCCTTCATCCCTAACCCACTATCGTAATTAGAGCATATGCCTAACCTGACCTAACCTAACCTAACCTAACGATATGTACAGTGAGCATGTGATTTAACATTGTTGCTGTAGATCTTAAAAACAATGTTAAATCACATGCTCACTGTACATATGGTTAGGTTAGGTTAGGTTAGGTTAGGTTAGGTTAGGTTAGTCATATGCTCTAATTACGATAATGGGTTAGGAATGATGGCGTAGGTGTAATTTAGAGGAAGTGCGCTGAAATAAATATTGTTAATATAGTAAAATGCTTACGTTATTATCTAATTAATAATTATCATCTTATTAAAAACATTAATTTATTTTATATGCAGCGTTCTCTCTTTCACATCACCTCTTAATGTATAGAAATTGGCGTTATATGTGGCGCAACACTTATGCCCTTGTTGCGCTTGGTGAGTGACCGCTGTTTGAAGGCCACGCTAAGACCTAAGACCAATCATATCGCTCTAAATGCGTGGTGCTCTGTACTAGGTTAGGGAATGTTAATACGCTGCCGGGGCTCGGGGGAAAAGGGGGTAGGGCGGCGTAGTGTGTGCGCTTGCCACTAGATCGCTCCGCCTCCCTTCCGAGGGGTGCTCTCGGTCTCGGAACGGTCACTAGATGTCGCACAACAATATTTACTTGTGAGAAATGTTTGCGAATACAGTTAGTTGCAACACACTCAGCTACCTAGCTCCAAGTTAACAAATACGCCATGGCCTTTATGTCCTTGTTCCTCTGGAGGAAGTCCAAGAGGATGGGATGGGCACTAATACTTAGAGTTGTTTAGAATTTTATTTTACCGTCCTTAGAGACCGATAGGTCTGAAAATATTTGCTTGCTTACCATTATTGTTTTATTTTCTCTAGTCTATTAAAAAGTATTAAGCTTGTGAGCTTCAAAACTAGACCCAGGCCTCTGGAAGTCCCAAGCCCTGTACCATCGGGCCAGTATCCCCCCTCCCCTTGTGGCAGGCCTGATAATCATCATCAAAGGAAAATGAACATCATATAGATATCCCTGACTATTTTCAACATTTAAACTTTCATGACTAAGACTATCTTACAAACCTTCTAGACAAAGACAATCATTCAAACTCGTGACAATGTTCAACATACAAACAATCCTGACTAAGACCACATCAAAAGCACTCCTCACTAAGACTGTCACACAAGAACTTCTGATTAAGAACTTTAGACAACCACTCGTAGCTATGACCATCATACAACCACTCGTAGCTATGACCATCATACAACCACTCGTAGCTATGACCATCATACAACCACTTGTAGCTATGACCATCATACAACCACTCGTAGCTATGACCATCATACAACCACTTGTAGCTATGACCATCATACAACCACTCGTAGCTATGACCATCATACAACCACTCGTAGCTATGACCATCATACAACCACTCGTAGATATGACCATCATACAACCACTCGTAGATATTATTATTATTATTATTATTATTAGCACCGCGTCTTACTACCCATTTTGGTTATACGCACTTACGCTAATGTGTAATGGTAGGGTGATTGTGAGATGAAATGGAGGACCTACAGTTTAACGTGGAATCCGAACCACGGTGGAGGCCTGGCATTCCCCACATTCACAAGATGTCTTGTCAGAGGTGAAGGAAGGGTTTGGTAATCAGATAAATCTTTGCCGGGACCGAGGATTGAACCCCGGCCGCCAGCATAGAAGTCTGACACCTTACCCCTAGACCACCAGGTCACCCACTCGTAGATATGACCATCATACAACCACTCGTAGCTATGACCATCATACAACCACTCATAGCTATTACCATCATACAACCACTCGTAGCTATGACCATCATACAACCACTCGTAGCTATTACCATCATACACCACTCATAGCTATGACCATCATACACCACTCATAGCTATGACCATCATACAACCACTCATAGCTATGACCATCATACAACCACTCGTAGCTATGACCATCATACAACCACTCGTAGCTATGACCATCATACAACCACTCGTAGCTATGACCATCATACAACCACTTGTAGCTATGACGATCAAACAACCACTCGTAGCTATGACGATCAAACAACCACTCGTAGCTTTTACCATCATACAACCACTCGTAGCTATGACCAACATACAACCACTCGTAGCTATGACCATCATACAACCACTCGTAGCTATGACATCATACAACCACTGGTAGCTATGACCATCATACAACCACTCGTAGCTATGACCATCATACAACCACTTGTAGCTATGACGATCAAACAACCACTCGTAGCTATGACCATCATACAACCACTCGTAGCTATGACGATCATACAACCACTCGTAGCTATGACCATCATACAACCACTCGTAGCTATGACCATCATACAACACATTCGTAGCTTTACCATCATACAACCACTCGTAGCTATGACCATCATACAACCACTCGTAGCTATGACCATCATACAACCACTCGTAGCTTTGACCATCATACAACCACTCGTAGCTATGACCATCATACAACCACTCGTAGCTATGACCATCATACAACCACTCGTAGCTTTTACCATCATACAACCACTCGTAGCTATGACCAACATACAACCACTCGTAGCTATGACCATCATACACCATTCGTAGCTTTACCATCATACAACCACTCGTAGCTATGACCACTCATAACAACCACTCGTAGCTATACCATCATACAAACACAGCATTATCCGTAGCTATGACCATCATACAACCACACGTAGCTATGACCCTCATACAACCACTCGTAGCTATGACGATCATACAACCACTCGTAGCTTGTTTACATACATACAACCACTCGTAGCTTTTACCATCATACAACCACTCGTAGCTATGACATCAAACACTACAACCATCATACACACGTAGCTATGACCATCATACAACCACTCGTAGCTATTACCATCATACAACCACTCGTAGCTTTTACCATCATACAACCACTCGTAGCTTTTACCATCATACAACCACTCGTACGCTAGTTTACCATCATAACATAACCACTCGTAGCTTATTACCATCATACAACCACTTGTAGCTATGACCATCATACAACCACTCGTAGCTATGACATCATACAACCACTCGTAGCTATGACGATCATACAACCACTCGTAGCTATGACCATCATACAACCACTCGTAGCTATGACCATCATACAACCACTCGTAGCTATGACGAATCATACATACCACTCGTAGCTATGACCATCATACAACCATTTCGTAGCTATGACCATCATACAACCACACGTAGCTATGACCCTCATACAACCACTCGTAGCTATGACGATCATACAACCACTCGTAGCTTTATACCATCTAACCAACACCACTCGTAGCTTTACCATCATACAACCACTCGTAGCTATGACAACATACAACCACATCGTAGCTTATACCATCATACAACCACTCGTAGCTTTACTCTACACATCATACAACCACTCGTACTTACTTTCTAAAACCATACTCATCATACAACCACTCGTAGCTTTTACCATCATACAACCACTCGTAGCTTTTACCATCATACAACCACTCGTAGCTTTTACCATCATACAACCACTTGTAGCTATGACCATCATACACCACTCGTAGCTATGACTATCATACAACCACTCGTAGCTATGACTATCATACACCAACCATCGTAGCTATGACCATCATACAACCACCAGCTTACTATCCCTATATGACTATCATACAACCACTCGTAGCTATGACGATCATACAACCACTCGTAGCTATGACCATCATAAACCACTCATAGCTATGACCATCATACACCACTCGTAGCTATGACTATCATACAACCACTCGTAGCTATGACGATCATACAACCACTCATAGCTATGACCATCATACAACCACTTGTAGCTATGACCATCATACACCACTCGTAGCTATGACTATCATACAACCACTCGTAGCTATGACTATCATACAACCACTCGTAGCTATGACCATCATACAACCACTCGTAGCTATGACCATCATACAACCACTTGTAGCTATGACATCATACAACCACTCGTAGCTATGACCATCATACAACCACTCGTAGCTATGACTATCATACACCACTCGTAGCTATGACTATCATACAACCACTCGTAGCTATGACCATCATACACCACTCGTAGCTATGACTATCATACAACCACTCGTAGCTATGACTATCATACAACCACTCGTAGCTATGACTATCATACAACCACTCGTAGCTATGACTATCATACAACCACTCGTAGCTATGACTATCATACAACCACTCGTAGCTATGACTATCATACAACCACTCGTAGCTATGACTATCATACAACCACTCGTAGCTATGACTATCATACAACCACTCGTAGCTATGACTATCATACAACCACTCGTAGCTATGACTATCATAACAACCACTCGTAGCTATGACTATCATACAACCACTCGTAGCTATGACTATCATACAACCACTCGTAGCTATGACTATCATACAACCACTCGTAGCTATGACTATCATACAACCACTCGTAGCTATGACGATCATACAACCACTCGTAGCTATGACCATCATACAACCACTCATAGCTATGACCATCATACACCACTCGTAGCTATGACTATCATACAACCACTCGTAGCTATGACTATCATACAACCACTCGTAGCTATGACCATCATACAACCACTCATAGCTATGACCATCATACACCACTCGTAGCTATGACCATCATACACCACTCGTAGCTATGACCATCATACAACCACTCATAGCTATGACCATCATACACCACTCGTAGCTATGACCATCATACAACCACTCGTAGCTATGACTATCATACAACCACTCGTAGCTATGACGATCATACAACCACTCGTAGCTATGACTATCATATAAGCCATCCTGACTAAACATCATACCTCTTCAAGTAGGTGGTCAAGCAGTTCCTAATAAAACCTGTTGTTAATAAAAGATATAAGTTTAATTTCAGGCTTTAGCTTTGGCTGAGACCTTAAAAACGTTTGTTTCGAATATGACTATTCACCCATCAAACTACATCGAATCTCGGTTAAATTAATTTCACCTATTAGTTGTTGTGTAACTAGATGAGCTATGAGTGTTCCCATGGAGCCAACCAATGATGAAGTGTGTAGCTCACCTTCTTGGAAGCAGTGGCTGCTTGTTGGCACTAGAGATCATCGTGTTAAGTTAGGTGTGTGCGGTGGCGGGCTTCTATCTCCTCATCTCCATGGCCGTACTTCGATTACTGGACACAAACAACATTCATCATTAATTCACAAAATTATAGGAAACTATAATATATTATTAATAGCAGGAATATTACTTATTTAGAAATATTGGTTTCATTTTTATTAATCAGATAACTATATTAAATTGATGTATAATATAGTTTAATTAAAAAATGACAAATATAGTTCATGTTATTATAGCTATAAATAAAAATGGGCCTATCACAAGTTTATAAATAATGATTTAAAAATGTATAAAGTGATAAAATGTATTGACTTAAATATAATTTTAATTGTATTAATTTAGCAACAATATGGTTCAAAACAGCAACAATTAGACGTAATATAAAGTAATCTACTAAATACACACATTTTACTTCCATTAAATTAAAATTGTTTACTATGTTGCTTACATTTTATAAAGAGCTATATATATAATTTTACTTTTTATATTGATAATTTCAAAGGCTAAATATGTATAAATTTAAATGGCTTACATTCCTATTGCTAGTACATCATTTTTCGCATTAAATATTTATATACAACTTTAAATATGATCTAATTACAATATTGACTTCAGTCAAACAATTCCCGCGCAATGTTTATTGGATGATCACTAGCAATATATCGTTACGATCGAGGAACACATTTAGCTGATGTCTTGCTCACTGAAATAAACCTGACCAACACTTTTAAGAATATGCTTTAGTTTTAAAAGCTTTGGTTTGAAATCCCCATTACCCATTGTCGATGTTATTGTTGTCCTTGGAACGATAAGAGCATGTGGCACAATTATTATTAGAGCCGGAAGGGAATCTAGTGCTGATATGGATATGTTAGTTACTGACAACTCAACTATATTACTAAGAGCGCGACATTTCCTCAAGCGATTTAAACTTGTAGTATTCAAACCATTTTCTAAAATGGAGAATCTCACAAAATGTTGATATTAAAAGGGACTTTTAAACAAATCACTCAAATTATTTAATACTTTGTTTTTAAAAGCTAAGTAGACATTACATTTTTCCAAAATATTATTGATCATGTTAATATAATATAAACTAGTTATATAAAAGACATGAAGCTACGACAGGTCTATCAAGCCGGTAGTGAATATATAGCGTGAATAAAAAACTGACCTAGGCCACAGGCTGGATGTAGAGTAACTAGTAAATAAGATGTATTATTATTATTATATTATTAGCACCGCACCGCGTCTTACTACCCGTTCGGGTTATACGCAATTACGCTAATGTGTAATGGTAGGGTGATTGTGAGATGAAATGAGGACCTACAGTTTAACGTGGAATCCGAACCACGGTGGAGGCCTGGCATTCTCCACATTCACAAGATGTCTTGTCAGAGGTGAAGGAAGGGTTTGGAAATCAGATAAATCTGTGCCGGGACCTAGGATTGAACCCCGGCCGCCAGCATAGAGGTCTGACACCTTACCCCTAGACCACCAGGTCACCGTATAAGATTACACAAACATAAACATCCAACGTAGGTATTTAACTATATAATGAAGGTAGTATTACTATATAAAGAATTTTATTATTTCATTTTACATAAAAAAAATAGGCTGTGTATATTATTTCATAGTTTGATAAATTTTGTTTTTGAATATCTATAATAGGCATGTTGATATTAATTTTTATAAAAAATAGTTTTAGTTACAAAATAAAAATTATAATCTTAGTTGAATAATTTTCAACTTTTAATTTCGCGCGAACCCTCGAAGATATAAAATATTGTAATCGTCAACAAAAATAGAATTCCAGATGTTGATGTATATCGACATTTCATGACCCCCTGGTTTTTGTAATGACGCAACACTGTCTGTCCGTCTGTCAGTCTGCCTGAGTGTTTGTATCTCGGTCTAGAGCTGAAACAGTTTTACCGATCAGGCTGAAGATTGTTATCTAGGGTTTTATTAAGTGTCCCTTCATTTTTTTTATTATATTACTAACCCTAAAATTTAGTGTACTTAACTTAAAGGTGAAAAGAAAGATTTTTTTTTTTTTTCAAAATCCGTTCTAACAGTTTTGATTAAAGTTTGTACCTAGCGATTGTTTAACATTACAAACAAAATTATTCTTCTCTTTTTCCCGGTAAAATGACTAAAGTGTACTTTACATAGCAGATATCTCCAGATTTTGTCATATCTCGGAAAATATTTTAGATGAGAATAATGTTTTCATTGAAAGGATTGTTATGTATCAGTTGAGCGCATGAAATGTGGTATGAGGAATAGCTAGTATTTTATATTTGATGTTTTTATTTCATTTTGACATTTTTTATGTTGAGTTAGGTCAGGTTAAGTTGGTTGGATTAGGTTAGGTTAAGTGAAGTTAGGCTAGATATTCTTCTTAAAGAGCTCAAGGCCCCCCTCTTTCTTTCGATAGTTTCACCACTTTAAAAATAACCTTAAATATACTCAATATTTATTAAGAACTGCATTGAAATTTTGAGAGCGTAGTCAGGGAACAGTTCACAAGCCAAGCCGGGAAAACGATATTTCTCCTCGTTCCTCAGTCATTACGCTAAAGTGTTACTGCACTCAACTTATACAGACTGTAGGATTATAGAAAATAAAAGTATATTACCTAATCATGTAATAAAAATGTTAATTTGTCTGTACTTTCAATTTCTTCTGTTTATTTGTTTTCAGTAAATTTAAAACGTACTCATTGGAGAGCGGCAGGACTTCCTCTGTTGTACTCCTTATCTTTAGAAACATAGAGTAAGATATATATCATCACGCTTTGATTAATACACATATTGTGAGCCTGAAGTATTAAACTGCGTGATAACTGATGCGGAAGGATGCCAAACGAATTACCATGAAAATCTTAATTTTTGTATAATTATTATTTAGGTAAAGTAGCGGATGTGAACCTCAGTTTTTGGTGTACTGTTACCCTACTATATATAAAAAATAAAATGTCTGATTTTGTTCGTTTGCTGCCCAATTCACGCCCAAACCACTGCACCAATTGTTCTGTTTAAATTTAGCATAGATATAACTTGGACGTCCTTTAAGCATATATGCTAGCAACAAACTACGTCCGCCATTTTGTTTCAAGGTAGCGGCTACAAATCACTTATTTTTGGCCTTTTTCTCAGCTTATGATTATTGGATTTTCATGGGATCACCTTTCATAGGTACCTTGATGTAATTTTACTAGACAATACGGCCATCTTATAAAAAATGGCGGCTGTAGATCATTACTTTTAGCCTGTCAAAGCTCTAACTCATAAAGTATGGTAAACCTGACAGTGGGAACCAATAATCAATCACATGATTAATATACGATGCGTGTTTGTTTGTTTGTTTGTATGTTTGTGGGTACGTGTGTACGTGTGTAGGTGATGAAACTACAAAACCAAGAGAACTGGAAAGCTTAAATCACACTAATTTATAAAAATAAAATGTTATCTGTTTTGGTTGCTCAATCTCGCTCAAACGACTGTAAGCTTTTAGTAGACATTAGAAATATTATAAATGACAGGAATGTAGGCCTAGTGGCATTACTATAAATACCTCAGTGATTCAGGTATATATGACATTTCTGTGTGGAGTTTGGTCACATTGGGGTTTTATAAAGTACCATAACTTTGTAAACAACTGCTTCTCACTGAACTTACTCCAGTGGCCACATGGTCTACGGCGTCACTCTTGCAATAGACTAGACTGACGACAAGGAGATCAGGGTTCAATTCTCGGTCGGGTTACTGAGGGTGGATTTTCTTAGATGTTTTCACCTCCACGCAATGCAAGTACACTTCCTCTAAATTTAACCTTTTTCATACCTCGATCACTAGCGTAATTATTACATAATATACAGACAGTCTGAACAGATAGTAAGACGCGGTGCTAAAAAATGCATCACTGTGGTAGAATATTGAAATTTGTCAAGCAGGTATAAGAGCCACCCCAAACACTATGAAATAATTTTAATTTTAGAATTAATAATTGAAAAAGGGAGGAAACTGTCTTCCAAAATTTCCTAAGCTAATAGAATAAAACATTCCCGATATGTTAGAAAACTGAAATATTTAAATTCTTGTAAAGAGGCAACCCTAAACAAGCACAGAAGGCTGAATAGATGTGTTTTTTGATAAACTGGGATGCTCTTATTTCCAAAATGGTTATGTAACAATGTATATAATTTATTTTTCCATATCTTATGATCTCTTTCTATGGATTGCTTTAGCTTGTAAACTCAGTTTGTGGGTTGATTAATGTTTAGTTTCAAATATTGTTTTAAAGTGTATTGGTTATATATTTATTTTTGGATTTGGAAACATATAAAGAGTGCAGCCATATGTTGAGAATCGTAATCTGTTATAGTGTGGATATCTATCTGTATGTCCACATGAATTATTCGAAAACTTTTAAACATCCTTGAAATCTAAAATTTGGCGTGCCAATAGGTTAAGTTAATCTCTATAAAAGGGCAGGTTTAAAAATATTAAAAATGAATAGTTACTTTTCTATACAGTAAACTGTTACAATTTTACGTAGCTCTCATTTGTTTTAATTATATAACAGTTATTTGTATTATGTTAGTTTTTTTCATTTTTAATTATCACCAACAATCGAGAGTATTAAATTAATATTGTGTATAGAGAAGTTATAACTTCATCTTCAAAGGAAAATGCAGCCTTTAAAACATATTTATATTATATTCCGTGTTTATATTATTGTGTTTTAGTCAGTCTAATTGTCACGTTTTTAACACAATTTAAAACAATAAAGGTTTAATATTTATACATAATTTAAAATTTGGTTCCTATTCTTGTAATTAACTATACAAACTACAAAAGAACAGCCGCTTCTGTGGCCTCATGGTCTAAAGCAATACTCTTACAGTAGACTAGATCACTGATGACGGGGAGATTGAGGTTCGAATCTCGGTCAGGTGTAGTGAAAGTGGTTTTACAAAATGGTTTCCCACCCTCTCAGCACAGAAATTAAAGTACACTTGGTCTAACCTCTCCAATCTTTAAAACCTTTAGCAGTATTATTACATAGGCGTATAACCCGAACGTGTAGTAAGACGTGGTGCTAAAAACGATATTAAAGAACAAAGTTACCTTATAGATAGATTTCCCGGTAAATAACGGGTGTATCAGCTTGTTTTTATTGGAAATAGAGTGTTTGGGGTGTTTTTCTTTCATTCTGGTTAGTAAACACTACAAGAACACCAAACTACAATTTCTGTAATGTTTGTTTGTCTCCATTTGTTGGTTTCCAGTAAGCTTGAAAAGTATTAATTGTCTCGAGATAAGACTTCTTCTCTTGTACTGCTTATTTTCCAGGAAGCAATGGTGAGCTATATACCATCACGCTAGCTCATCAGCGAGCGAAGCTTTGCAGAAAAAACTGGGTGTAAGCAGTGAGCATTTGTCGCGGCTGGTATAGCGAGTACAGAAGATGACACGTGATATGGGTGGGGAGGGGGAGAGAAATTGCGTGAATCCCTGTTTCTTCTAGAATTCGAGCGAGGCCGCGGGAAAATGATAGTTTGAAATATATTTGTATTAAATCAAGTTTCCAAGCTATAAGAAAGAGTGGGATTTTGATTGTAATGATCTCTGGAGAATAGAGGTGTTAATTTTTTAATATATTTCCGCAACGATGTATAATATTTAATTTAATCTAATTTGGTTGAATATGATGCTCTATTTTTTCATTATGTTTCTGCATAAATGTTATTTCGTTTCACATATCTTATGAGTTTTTGTCTCCACTGTTATGTGAAAAAGTGAGGTCTATGAGGTGCACCGTACCATTTAGCTACGAGTTAGAGTTAATCACTAACTTCCAATACTTAATTTAAATATTTTAAATATTAGACGCTTTACAAAGATTTTTGTTTATTAATAAATAAATAAATATTTAGTTTGTCATTGGTTTTATTTATAGTTCTTTCCCT
This sequence comes from Timema cristinae, assembly GCA_039000515.1. Taxonomy (NCBI): domain Eukaryota; kingdom Metazoa; phylum Arthropoda; class Insecta; order Phasmatodea; family Timematidae; genus Timema; species Timema cristinae. The sequence goes on along the minus strand of JBCFYV010003508.1, from coordinate 711,543 downwards.
AACGCTAAATGACTGGACTTTGTAAATACTATGGGAACTAAACACACATGGAAATGTATTAAATTTTCACAATTTTTTGTAAAAGTATTGTAAAATTTTACTTAATATAATTTATATTTTTATTGTCTTTAGGTTGAGTATACTCTAATTTTGATCGTGAGAAGAGTAAATGACTGTCACAAACGTTAGTAAAAATACATTGATTCATTCATAACTCAAGTAATGTTATTTACATCTTTAACTTTGTATAGATATTATAAATAGGCCTACCTTTAAAATAATAAAGTAAAATGCCATCAACGTTGACCACCATTTTCTTATGTATTTATTTGTATTTTCTAAATCTGTTCTTCCTACTAGAATTAGAGTATACCTGGCCAAACGCAGTGGGGGGGTGGTTTTCCACTTTATAGTTATCACATTTTTTTATTTTTTCATCTTCGTCAGAATAATGTTGGTGCATTTCCTATAAACAATCCTTCCTAATTTTTAAATTATTATAAATAAAGTACTTGTATATATTGTTAATTTAAAAATAAATTGTTTTTATCCAAAGTAGTTTTAATTTGGTCTATTATGAATTATTATTAAAATAATTTCAAAGATTTACTCACATTTTAATTTATTGAACCCTTTTATTTTAACGATTATGGTGACCTGGTGGTCTAGGGGTAAGGTGTCAAACTCCTATGCTGGCGGCCGGGGTTCAATCCTCGGTCCCGGCACAGATTTATCTGATTTCCAAACCCTTCCTTCACCTCTGACAAGATATCTTGTGAATGTGGGGAATGCCAGGCCTCCACCATGGTTTGGATTCCACGTTAAACTGTAGGTCCTTCATTTCATCTCACAATCACCCTACCATTACACATTAGCGTAAGTGCGTATAACCCGAACGAGTAGTAAGACGCGGTGCTAATAATAATAATAATAATAATAATAATAATAATTTAACGATTAACTTTCAATTAGAATTAGTTATTGTATTAATTAATGCAGAATGTCAAAGTTTTAGGCCTACACCTTAATTAGAAATACAAATCCAATATACTATTATTGATGATTAATAATATACTATATTATACAAGTGTACAAACTTAAATAATGTTGCATGAGAACCACAACAGCTATGTATCATTTTGAAATAGAAACCCGGCCTTCCAAACATGAGCCGAGAAAAAAAATGAGAAACCAACCCTCTCCTTTCTTTGTCTTTGTATTTCATTGTTTCCCGTGAGTTGTGCAGGCGTTGTGGAAGGAATATATTTTTGGAAAGAATGTATATCTGCAGGTCCGTCAACCCTACAGGCAACGAAATGTCTAGCTGTACACAAGTTGAATTAACAGAGGGGGAAATGGAATTGAAGTTCTCTACAAGCACGAAGCGTAGCGAATTTGAAACAAAATAGAAGGTATGGGGGTTCCCCCTTAAGCCATCCACACTAAACTTCTCAACACTTCCTTATATTTATATCTTCGCTTCATCAACATCAATACACTGAGCCCTACATGCTCTATTGATCCAAACACTCTACCTTCATCTCCCTTTCCAGCTCAAATTGACTAAGGTGTGTTCTGAGAACAAAAAATTAAGATTTTATTTTATAATCTATGTATAGCTTACAAAAAATAGTTTTTATCAATATAATTTGAAATATCTTTTTAATGTATAGCCATTTATCTTGGAGATAAAAAAAATAGTAAGAAATACGACGTAGCCATACGTCTACACCGGACTGCAAGGGGATACATTTTCTTCGTCACTCAATCCACACTCATTCTTTCAACAATCAGAAACCAACGTACGACACTTATTTCACATTGACCTCTTGGAATCCCTTTCAAACCGCATTTCTTCCACACCCATGTAATACTGATTCTGTCCATAAGGGTTTTTCCACATACATTTCTTATATATATTATTACAAACACATTTACCTTGCTTTTGTGTTTTCCTGACAATCCCATGCTTCACATCCATAAAACATTGTTGACGTTAACATAATTTTTAATACTTACAACTTTGTCTCTTTCGATACTACTTCATTCTTTGCAAAAATCCACATACATCCAACAACTCTCCGAGATGCATTCATTAAATAAAATGTCTATTTAGAAAAAATGTTAAAAGGAATACAAAGTTTCTACTCTCTCATCCAATTTGTTGAAAACCACATTTTTGATACTCTTGGTTGTGTTATGCCTTGGTGGGTTTAGTTTTCATACATTGATACAAAATTGGTATCATAGTTCATAGTTGTATCTATAAGTGCACACAGAATATATAAATTAACCTCCTACCATATTTTTTGTGCATCTCAATCTAGCTGACAGATTTATCTAAGATTTACAACAAAATTTTATATATTAGTCAGAAAGAGAAAATTGCTGATAAAAACTGAATAAAATTCTATATATCATTGTAAATTAATACATGTAGCTTAATTTTAGTAGGACACATTATACAACATACGTGTTTTGCTAGAGTTTCCATGTGACTAGTTTATAAATGTAAACAAGAGGCTCTAGTTTGCTCACTTGAAGCCGTTAAAACTGTTTACTGTATTTTTCTAATAGCTTACCGCTCTTATTTGTCTTCATTCAAAGGCACCGTCCCGAAACGTTTTCAAACACACAATATTCACTTAGCATATTCAAAAGGTGACACTATTTGACGAAGAGGCAGATCGGTTGTTACTAAATACATATTTAGGTGGTTTTAGCAGTTTATTTACAGACATGGCCACAACCACCACACTTTAGAACATGTCTTACATTGTATGGTTCTACGACTAGTTGACAGTCAACTCCCATATCCACTGAATACACAGCAGATGTTCTCTATGAAGCTGGGGTCAAGACCAAAATAAAACCTTTTCAAATGACTTACAGCCAGATAGGGAAGTGTTTTATCTGCAAAGAAAGGCTTACAGTGAGTGTTATCTCCTGGAACAGATTAGGAGGGGCGGCTGCTCTATTAAGATTGGGACTGGCTTTGATAGCATTTGAAAGTACAAATTATAAGGAAGGGTGATACTATCCACACCTGGTTTGAGTTCTTGATGTGCCTAGGCATCCAACCCTATCAACACCTTCTTTGACTTCTTGTCGTTCCTAGGCATCCGACCTTATCTACACCTGGTTTGAGTTCTTGGTGTGCCTAGGCATCCAATCCTATCAACATCATGTTTAACTTATTGTCATGTCAAGGAATCCAATCCCGTTTGGGCTATAAGCATTCGATTAAAATAATTAAGTAAGAATAAGAGTAGAATACAATATCATGTATGAGAACAGGTAGGGGAAAAGTGTAAGTGTGTGTGTGTATCCCCCCACTCCTCACCCCTTTCCCTCCCCTCCCTCGCCGTAGTCTCGCGTGTTCAAGGGATTCCCCCCCTCCCCCCTGATGATCCAGAGGGACATTGGGAGGGTGGGGAGGAGGGTGTAGGAGATGAGGGGGGCTGATCCTGAGTCACCAGAGGAGACGGTGGTCGCGGGGGACGGGTTGTATGATTGGTTCAGGAAGTCCCCTCACCCCTTTACCTCCCGCGCCGTAGTCTCGCGTGTTCCAGGAGTCCCGCGGCTTTGCAAGAGACGTGGGAGAAGAGGGTGTGGCATTAGAGAAAGCCTGGTATTATTGGTTGAGATAAAGAATCTTGTTATAAGGGGGTTAAGATTTCCCACGGACTAAAAAGGGTTAACCTTTAATCCTAGTGTTATGATTCTGGCTTCTCTAAGCCCGGGTCCTTCTTTCCGGCGGTGACAAATGAAAAATGTTTTCCTGGCGGCTTAGTCCACCTTGTTCTTTCCCTACTCTGTATGTGACAGGAGAAAAATGTTTTCCTGTAAATTAGTGGGGTCGGCTCTGCTCCCCTAACCGAGAGAGTGCTTTAACTCGGGAAGTTAACATCTGTTTCGCAGGAAGTTAACATCTGCGTGGGTCTCAGATTCATTTTGGAAGGAAATGGTCTGTGAGAATTTTACAAGAGGGGGCTTCTCACGCAGTAAAGAGGGCGGAGTCAAACCCTTTTTTCGTGCCGCCTCCTGAAGAGGGGGAGTAGTTTATTTCTATATATTGAGTTACCCCTTTAAGTAGAATCCATTATCTTTTAAATCTTTATATTCTAAACAACATCATCAAGAATGTCTAGTGAATATTCGGCTGCGCTTTTGTCAGCAATCGGCTCGAGTGAGATAGTATCAAGGAAGCTGACAGATTTAGAGATAGGTCATGGTTATTATATCACTAATATAAAAGGTGTGACGACGAGATATGGACGCAGAGTTCTCACCTTGTTGGAGAACAAATATAACGTGTGGCTACCGGCTCGATTTTCCCTGCTTACCGACGATCAGCTGAAGGAGCTCTCCAAAGCAGATCTGCTCTTGGTCTACCGAGGTATTTCCAAAAACAGCAAGACGGCGCTGATAAACTTCGAAGGTATGTTTATTACAATCTAATCAATCGAAATATGTTTGTACAGTGTATGGGGTTTTTTCAACTCTCCCTCTACGCAAATGTGGGTTCTTTTTCTCAAAAAACCTTCCTTCATGTTATCTTGTGAATGTCAGACCTCCACCGTGGTTCGGATCCCACGTTAAACTGGGGAATCCTTCATTTCATCTTGCCATTAATCGAAAGATGTATTTTTTTCCAACTCTACGCAAATGTGGGTTCTTTTTCTCAAAAAACCCTTCCTTCAGGTTATCTTGTGATTGTCAGACCACCACCATGGTTCGGATCCCACGTTAAACTGGGGATCCTTCATTTCATCTTGCCATTAATCGAAAGATGTATTTTTTTCCAACTCTACGCAAATGTGGGTTCTTTTTCTCAAAAAACCTTCCTTCAGGTTATCTTGTGATTGTCAGACCTCCACCATGGTTCGGATTCCACGTTAAACTGAGGGTCCTTCATTTCATCTCACCATTAATCGAAAGATGTATTTTTTTCCAACTCTACGCAAATGTGGGTTCTTTTTCTCAAAAAACCCTTCCTTCAGGTTATCTTGTGATTGTCAGACCTCCACCATGGTTCGGATTCCACGTTAAACTCATACATTTAATATGATTTTAGTTAATCTAATTAGAGGTATTCAGTTCCTAGCATCACGTCTTACTACCCGTTCGAGTTAAACGCTAATATTTTTAGATATAAGAAGTGTACTCGCTTTTGCATGAAGTAGAATTGTAAACCTTTTTTTGAGAAAATCACACCTCAGTACACGCGACCTAGATTCGAACCTTGATCCTTCTCACTCTTACACACACAAACGATTCAGACCTGAATTAAACACACATTAGCTTCAATGTTTGTATATCATGGCTTCATGAACGGCTGACTAGACGTCCCTGTTTTGTTTTTATAGCTGTCTCAGAGCCGCTCGAAGAGATCATAGAGCAAGTTGACTCGAAATGAAGAAGATAATACTGGGGGGAGAGTAGGGCCTTTTTAGAGCATAGTGCACCCGAAAATGGCAGAACCACCGATAAAACGTTTGCGTTTATCACCTCCTATAATTATATCTCGGCAAACTAATGGGAATAGGGTGTACACTCTCACAGATCTAGACACAAATGAACAACTCTTAATTAGATACTTGAAACATGACGTTGCACTTCGTGAGGGTAAGTTGTATAACGCCTACATTGAACATATACCTGGCCAGATTAAGACCTCGAGTCTACTGATATCAGACCATGACAATATAGACGTACAGATCCAAAGACTTTTAACCTTATCACGAAACTTAGGTACAGGATTTACTCAGTTTAGGCTTTACCTGGAGCCGCTAGGACTATCTATTAAACTTATTGAACAAGCATACGCTCGACATATAAAGACATACTCAATCAGTAACGAGTTACCCTACAAGGATGTTGTACAGTTTCTCGTTGCGTGCGGAGATATTTATGTAAAAACTGTAGAAAAAGAATCAAACGCGAACGGCCCTATAAAGGTAAATTGTGGCCTCATTTGCGAGTTTAAGCATCCTACTGATGATAGAATTGAAAAGGGTTATTTCAATTCTTCTCTATACGATGTTTTTAACATACTAAACTTAGAGAAAAAATATGAGAATAACGTGCTCTTCCCACTCCTTGCTCAGATTGAGGGCTTTGTTACTAGAGACTCAGGGTGGATGTACAACGGTACGTTGGAAATGAGAGTAAATTTCTCGAAAAACACAGCTTTCACGATCGGTGCCCACGTTCGAATCCCTGAAACTATTGCCAGACGTAGAGCGTTGATAAATGTTCAAGCTGAAGAAGGACTTTGCTTCCCAGTATCCGTATTGGCGTGCCTCTTTGAGCCGACAGGGTTAGCTCAGCGTTTATCGTCTTATCCTAATTTTCGTGACGTGTTGAATCTAGATGGGATTCCGCTTCCGTTCGAAATGAGATATATTGAACGCTTCGAAAAGCTTAACGATATATCTGTTAATGTGTACACTGCAAAACACGAAGGTGCTGATTCTTATGTGGACACTGCAGACAACTCTAAAAAGATAGTGATCGTTCCCGTACATGTCAGCGCTAAAGAGTGTGCTAGACATGTTCATTTATTCATGATAAAAGTACATGGGACGGAAAATTATCATTTCAGTGCAATCAAAAATCTGTCACGATTAATAAACCCTCAACTAGCCCCCTTGTCTGATACAAGACGTAGGTATTTTTGCGACCGTTGTTTGAGCTCTTTTCTGACTGAAAATAAACTTGTAAAACATAAAGAAACGTGTAAAAAATTTGGAGCGGTAAGGAGTACATTCCCTCAAGGGGAAAATAAATTCCTGTCGTTCTCACAGTATAAACAACAGGAGAAAACAGGATTTATTGTGTACGCCGACTTGGAGAGTTTACTCGTGCCTATAGAAACGTGTGATCCTGACACAAAATTTTCTTATACTGAGAATGTACAGAATCATGTAGCCTATTCTGTAGGCATGTACACTAAATGCATTTTTAATGATAATCTCTCAGAGTACCGTCACTTCACGGGAAAAGATTGTACAGATCAATTTGTTGAAGCTCTCGTAGATACGGCAAAGCGCGTACTAGATTATTATAGTACTGTAGTTCCAATGACGCCGCTAACGCCTGCTCAAAGAGATGCTCACAATACGGCTACACATTGTCATATCTGTGAAAAACCCTACGCGAATGATGATATCCGCGTTATGGATCATTGTCACTTGACGGGACTTTACCGTGGTAGCAGTCACGCAGGGTGTAATATTAATTACAAGAACCCTTGTCATCTGAGCGTGGTCATTCATAATGCACGTTGCTATGATAATTATTTCCTTCTCGAATCACTTGTTGAACGTAGAGAAACTGATCCGTTCACAGGGGAGACCGTTCTTGTCAATCCAGGGAAAGTTAAGGTTATTGGCGAGACAATGGGTAGATTCAAAGTAATCATGAAGTATATTCAGCACGGATTTCGAGGGATCACAATTAAAATTATAGATAGTTTCAGCTTTCTGTGTACCTCCCTAGAGAAATGCGTATCTTACCTCGAACCTGAGCAGCTTAAAATCACTCGTAAGTATCATCCTGATGATGAACGTTTCAAACTAGTCGCTCGTAAAGGGTGTTCCCCTATGACTATATAGATTCATTTGAGCGACTGAACGAGACTCAGTTACCGAGCAAAGATAAATTTTATAACGCGCTCACGGATACTCATATCTATCAGGAAGACTATGGTCACGCCTGTAAGGTTTGGCGCCTATTCGAATGCAAGAATCTTTGGGATTACTCGAACCTCTACCTTCATACCGACGTAACACTACTAGCTGACGTCTTTGAGAACTTTCGTGATCTTTGTATGAAAACGTATAGGCTCGATCCCGGATGGTCTCTTACGGCCCCCAGTCTAGCGTACCAAGCTCTATTGAGAATAACCCAGGTACGGCTCGAATTAATAGATGACGTAGATATGCATCAATTCATTGAGGGAGCTATTCGAGGAGGGATATGTTTCGTAGCTAATCGTCATTCTGTAGCTAATAATCATTATATGAGTTCATTTGACCGTTCCAAACCAGAGTCTTACCTCGTTTATCTAGACGTGAATGGACTCTATTCATTTAGCATGTTGAGCTCATTACCCTATGGGGGGTTCAGATGGCTTGAAGATGATGAAATTGAACGCTTGGACGTGCTAAACGTGGAGGACGATGCGGATACAGGTTATATCTTGCAGGTAGATCTTGAATACCCACAAAATGTACATGATGCTCATTCTGACTTGCCGTTCTGTCCTGAGAAAGGGATTCCACCCGTAGGGAAACACGAGAAATTGTTAACGACTCTAGCTGATAAGACTAGGTACGTCATTCACTATCGTCATCTAAAGTTATGTTTAGTGAATGGGTTGAAACTGGCGAGAGTCCACCGTGTTCTCAGTTTCAAACAATCTCCGTGGATGGCCCCGTATATTAAGCTGAACGCGGAAATGAGGAGCAAAGCGAGCAATCAGTTTGAAAACATGTTTTTCAAATTGATGAACAACGCCGCATTCGGCCGTCTTATATCTAACAAGAGGGCCTACCGTACGATAAAAATAACTACCAGGTGGGAAGGTAAATTTGGGGCTGGTAACCTTATAGCCAGTCCAAACTTTAAAAACCGTATGATTGTATCAGAAAACCTGGTTATCATTGAGATGGAACCGCAGGAGATTTACTTTGATATGCCAATTTATGCGGGATTCGCCATTTTGGAAATCTCTAAAGTAGTCATGTACGGCCTACATTACCAGGTCATGGTTCCAGCCTTCCCACCAGGTACACTAAAACTCCAATACACTGACACAGACTCGCTCCTCTACTATATAACAGTCGAGGACGCCTACCGACGACTTATCCCGTTAGCTAACGACTATCTGGACACCTCCACTTACGGCCAAGACAATGTTTACGGCATGCCTGTAGTAAATAAAGGGGTGCTCGGTAAACTAAAAGAGGGGACTCGAGGTCGGGTCATCACTGAGTTCATAGGTTTACGCCCTAAACTCTATTCATTTGCTGTACAAGGGGGTGGTGAGATGCTTAAGGCTAAAGGTGTCAAGAGTAGCGCGTTAAGAACGCTCTCTTTAGAGGACTATCGTAATTGTTTAACTAATGAAACAGTAGTCATGAGAGAAGCTCGTTCAATAAGAGCTGTAGGATTTAAACTTTACACTCAAAAATTTAATCGGGTTGCACTTTGCTCTATCGATGATAAACGATACGTGTTAGCTGGATCAGTCAGAACTCTACCTTGGGGTCATTACTCAATAGGGGAGCAACCAACTACCTCCTTCCAAGAGACGATGATTGAAGCTGGACCATCATGTACGGGTGTCAGTGAGTGATCTACAAGCGAGCAGGCATCTACTATCCCTCATGTCAATGTTAGTGCTCTTTTTAAAAAAGACTTGAGAAAAAATAAACTAATTTAGCACATGTTTTCTGTAGGTATAGTCACTAGAAAAAATGTTAGCGCTTTAAAAAATATGTTAATTTAGTATGTATCTGTTTAAATAGAGTTTTGATTAATGTCACTAGAAAAAAGACTTGAGAAAAAGCAGGCGTATGTTTTGATTAATGTCACTAAAAAAACACAAATGTTAGTGCTTTAAAAAGACTTGAGAAAAGTATTCTTGCTCTGTAACTAATTTAGCGCGTGTATCTGTTTAAAAAAATGTTTATCATTATATTCATTAAATAGAGTTTTCTGTGTATATATGTTTCGATTAATGAAAAAGTGAATAATTAATGTCACTATACCTTTATCATTAGTGCTTTAAAAAAAGACTTGACTGAAGAAAAAAAAAATATACTAATTTAGCGTGTATCTGTTTAAAAAAAAAAATGTTTATCATCATATTCATTAAATAGAGTTTTCTGTGTGTGTGTGTATTGTTTTTTTTACCTGACCTCTCCAAGATTACAACACGGAGCTCCTAGAGTACATAAGGTAACAGTTAGGGTTAGAACTTAAGTCTCTCTGAGTACAGGCTGGTACAATAACCGGCCCCAGTTAGGGTTACAAACCTGTCCCCTCCCCCGGGTTACAACTCGGACCTCTGAGAGACTGATCTGGTACAATAAAAGTCGCTCAGTGTACAGACTGCTACAGTCGGGGTTACAAAAAAACTTGACTGAAGAAAAAATATACTAGTTTGGGATGTATCTGTTTAAAAAAAACTATGCTATAAAAAAAACGATTTTTTTGCTGCTATGTATGTTTCATTCGGAGCAAGAAAATATCATTTTAGATATGTATTTTTTTCCAGCCTATTCGAGGGAAGGAAGGCTATACCCATCATCTCCTACTTTGAGAGAGGGGAGGAGAGGGAGAGACGGAGAGATAGAAAGAGGGGAGAAGAGAGAGAGAGACAGAGAGATAGAAAAGATCATTTTAGATATGTTTTTTTTTCCATCCTAGTCGAGGAGAGGAGGGCTATACCTGCCAGCTCCTACTCCGAGAGAGAGAGAGAGAGAGACATTTCTCTCCCTCCTCTATACACATGTTAAAAGTAGTTTACGTAGCTGTTTAAAATTGAAGGTCTAATTTTCACGGAAATAGCTTTATCTGACGGCTAGAAAAGTTTCTAAAAGGGAAGGAGGGCTATACCCATCATCTCCTACTCTGAGAGAGAGGAGGAGAGGGAGAGACGGAGAGATAGAAAGAGGGAAAGTGAGGAAGAGAGGCAGAGAAGAGGAGAGAAAGAGAGAGAGAGAGAGAGAGAGAGAGGGAGAGAGGGAGAGAGGGAGAGAGGGAGAGAGAGAGAGAGAGAGGGAGAGAGGGAGAGAGGGAGAGAGGGAGAGAGAGAAGGAGAGAGAGGGAGAGAGAGGGAGAGAGAGGGAGAGAGAGGGAGAGAGAGAGGGAGAGAGAGAGGGAGAGAGAGGGAGAGAGAGAGGGAGAGAGAGAGATGGAGAGAGAGAGAGAGAGGGAGAGAGAGGGAGAGAGAGGGAGAGAGAGGGAGAGAGAGGGAGAGAGAGGGAGAGAGAGAGAGAGGAGGAGGAGAGGGAGAGGCCAATTATATTTAACTAGGACTGATTGCTATTATTGATATGATTTAAATTTCTAGACCTAAGTACTATAGTTGTATTTGTAAGCAAAATTAGTTACAGGTTCATATTGTTTACACTATCATCATACAAACTGATCGATAAGCTGTAAAAAAAATATCTCGTAGGCTAGATGAAACATGTAGCCAACCCGATTTGGAACAACTGGTTGACAAGTTCATGCTTAGGTGAACAAAGTGACGGCAAAACTGGCCAACCAATTGGGACTTCAGCTAACTGATCGGCAGCACACTGGTCAACATGTATGTAAAAAGTGGTCTACAGACAGGTAAGTGACTTGTCATGCAAAAGCAGTATCGATCACGTGGTCGTTAGAACCTGAGTCTCTCAGAGTACAGTACGAGGTAGCTAGTTACAGACTGGTGCAATAACCAGTCACAGTTGGGGGTTACAACCCTGAACCTCTCAGAAAAAAACGGTCTGGTACAATAACCTGGATCTCTCAGAGAACAGTCTGATACAATAATCTGGACCTCTCGGAGAACAGTCTGGTACAGTAATCTGGACCTTCCCAGAGTACAGTCTGGTACAATAATCTGGACCTCCCAGAGTACAGTCTGGTACAATAATCTGGACCTCCCAGAGTACAGTCTGGTACAAAAACCCAAGCCTCCCAGAGTATAGGCTGGCACAATAATCCAGCCCTCCCAGAGTACAGTCTGGTACAATAAGCCAGCCCTCCCAGAGTACAGTCTGGTACAATAATCTGGACCTCCTAGAGTACAGTCTGGTACAATAACCCAGACCTCTCAAGAGTACAGTCTGGTACAATAATCCGGACCTCCCAGAGTACAGTCTGGTACAATAACCCTGGCCTCCCAGAGTACAGTCTGATACGAACCTCTCAAGAGTACAGTCTGGTACAATAATCTGGACCTCCCAGAGTACAGTCTGGTACAATAACCCAGACCTCCCAGAGTACAGTCTGGTACAATAATCTGGACCTCCCTCGAGTATAGTCTGGTAAAATAATCTGAACCTCTCAGAGTACAGTCTGGTACGAACCTCTCAGAGTACAGTCTGGTACGAACCTCTCAGAGAATGGTCAGGATTAGAAGCTGAGCCTCTCAGAGTACAGTTTGCTGCAATAACAGCCGAGATTACAACCTGGCCTTCTCAGAGGACGGTCTGATATACTAACAGTCGGGGTTAGAACCCAGGCCTTGGAAAAGAGAGCACCAATGATGGTACATAACCTTTTAGACTATTTAAATGGGATCATCTTAAATAATAAAGTCATGGGTACACTCGCATCCTTACCCTGTAAAGAAAACAAAAATGTTAATCGTTAATTCTTTTTATTTTAAAAAAGAGCTCGTTACATTTCTAAGAATAATCGTTAAAAAGTTTAATACATTGCAAGTAACTGTGAAAAAGTTTTTTTTTAAAGTGTTCACTCAACCCGTCTTGCAGCTTCTTTACCGCAGGCTCCTCGTTCGTTTCCTCAGTAGTTTTACTCTTCTTTCCACGTGAACGTTTAGAAGCGTCAGTAGTTTTCTTCCTCCGTTTGACCGTGTCAACCTCGTCTTGGCCGCAGAAGCATGATAACTTATTGAAATCAATGCACTCTTTATACTCATTTATCAAGACTATCATATGAAGCAAAGCTGGAATAACCGAACTCGTATCGTTCCGCATCGCACTCTTGGTCAGATCGCAAAAGTTTTGTCCGATCAAACTTAATATTCTTAAACCATTCGCTGAGCACTCAGACATTTTTTAAGCTTTGTACTTGTCGCTATCGGCGTTGTTGATACTCTGTAGCTGACTCAACTCTTCAGTTCCTTTAATATAGATTGTCGTGTACTGAACTTTCCACCTCCCCTCCGCCAGTTTTGCGCAATGTTGCCTCATTTATGATGTCATTTTGCTAACATCACTGCTTGAAGGGTTATAGCGGACAACTCTATCGTGTATGATTAGACAAAACGCCTTGGTATTTACCGGGATATTTTCCTCCGTCTCGAACGTTATACGGCATGTCACCATACCGTCCTTGAGAGTATCTTCCTGTCGGCTGGCATCGAACACGACAATGGGTGCATGAGACTTGAAATGGGAAGGATCAAGTAAAGGTAAAGAGGCGCTCGTTCCGTAGTACGAAGTCTGGAAATTAGCATAGTCTTCGTATAATTTCGAGAAGGAATCCTGTCTAAAGTTCAAGTTCATATCCTCGTAAGGGTACATGTTAGAATTTAGATAGAGTTTAGCATTACGTAAATTACAATGATCAAAAATACTTCTATCTGCAACCGTCGTATTGTTCCGTCCGGTCTGAAGCGCGAAAACAACGTAACGAGGTTTTTCCAGCAAAGTTGACGTTTTCACGGTCCAATCATGTTGATTAGAGGTGGGCACGTTAGGGTACTCGTACAATTCCCAAGTACGGAAAGGTAGCTCGATGATCCTCCCGCTCTTGATGAAATTAAGCAGGTTGAGACGATTGATATCGTCAGTCTTTATATGCGGTACAAGCCAAGATATTTTACTTAACTCGATCCTAGAGGGCGTCTCTGCAGCAGGAGGTGGGGCTCTTTGTAAAGCGTTGTTGTCACCGGTCGAACGAACTAGCACCAGCTCTTGTTTCGCATTGATCAGTATTCGAGAATAATCTTCAACGAATCCTAGTATGAGACGTAAAGGGATGCATACGTCAAAGATGCCTGTTTCAGCGTGTACGTGAACTCCTTCAAGTCTCCAACCGGCGTTTGAAAGATGAGTCTGCCAACCATTCCTTATAGATAGATAGTTTTTAAGCTGAGTCGAAATACCTACATCTCTCGATTGATCAATCTCTACGCCGTTGATCTCATAGGCGATTCTTGAGAATAGATGCAGTATTCCGTTATTAACAATCCTCGAAGTGCTTCCAGGTTCTCCCGTATTCAAAAGTAGTCGTCCTTTGATATGCAGCAGAGAGCGGTGCGGTAGTGTGCATAACCCTTCTTGTTGGATAGATATCCTAAGCTCGTTCCCGTTAGCTAATGGACCGGGAATATACGAGGCGTAGGAATGATACTGGAAACTGCTCAAGGCTGTATCGAAAGCGGCAGACTCTCCAATGTTCAGAATATCCACGGTGTCATCCATTATTTTCGTAACGAGTAACCTAGACGCCTTAAATAGAGTTTATTGGCAGGTGTTAACACTTTAACTGTCCTTCTCTCAATGTTTCGAGGAAGACTTCGCCGTCTTGTTTTATCTAGTACGAGTCCCATCCCCAGCGACTCGTTTCAGATGCAGACGTAGTGATATCGTCTCGTCCCTAAAGTTGATGAAATCACCTCGTTCGTCAACAAGTCGTACCGCGATAGACTCTATTACTCGCTTCGTTACCGGAAGGTAAATGATATTGTTAGGCGCTTCCACTATCTTATAGCCTGGCGGGACGGTCATGCTGAACTCGTGCAAGAAGAATATTCACAGTATTGGTAGATATGTGCGTCTTCCCTGCAGGAAGTATGACCGAGTCGAACCCTAGCAAGGATGCAAACGTGCCAGGTCGGGTAAAGTCGATAGGTTTATTGCAAGTGATATATCTCTTTAAAGTGCTAGGGTCATCGATAATCGAGAGCTTTACGTTACTCGAGACTTCCCTTCGCAAGAATCGATCCAACGCCTCAAGTTCATAGGTGCCCGGAGGTACTGTATACTCTTTACCATCACAATAAAATTTATTATTACGCTCGTCAATGTTCGGTATGGAATTGAACGTGGCCAGATTGATCAGTCCGATGAACCATTCTTCTTCACGATTCTCTTCTCCGAGCAGGATATGAGGGAAGTAGTTCTCTGTCAGATTCGAACTCTGACCTGTCAGTGTAAGCGTCATAGACATATTTACTAAGTTCGAACGTCAGCGCGAGTATTTAAGGAAGGCTAAACAAAGATGACCGCATAAAACGGTACCGTACTCTTGATACCGAGTATGATTATAGGTGATGGGTATTCCTCCGAGATAACGAACAAGTTCGAGCGGTGGCCTTAGATCACCGAAACTATCGAAATAATCGGCTCGTTCGCCGTTTTTCTTATACGCCACCCAATGCGTACCCTTACCGCTATCATCGTCAAGATTGATGATGGCGTTCTCCATCTTCCAAGGAGTACCGCTAGGTAAAGCATCTCTTGCAAATACTCCTCTAAAGAAGGGGATTTTTAACTCGGTGGCGTACTTGCGCAGATCCGTTTCGGTAAGGGCGCGTTTAGGTAGTCATTTAATTTTCGGGTAAGGTCGTAGATACATGCCTTTCCCCATGGCAATAGCTTCGAGCGTACGATTATGTCTCTGAGCCTCGTTCAATTGTTTCGTATTGGCCTTAGCACTTTGTACCGCCTTCGTGATTCCTGCAGCTCCTCCAGCGACGGCTCCAAGCGCAGCGATCAGAGGTAGTATAGGTAGAATTCCACCCTTCTTCTTACGGCGTCTAGTAGTAGTAGTAGTAGGACGCCGTTGACGACGTTGAGTCTTCTTCTTCTTTAGACCTGAACCCATCTTGACTTTAGCTTTCATCGCGTTGGTGACTGCCCACGCGGCGGCTTTCTCACCCAACTTTGAGTAAGGCGCGAGTAATCTTTTCCACGATTTCTCGATAAGTTCACGATCTGCAGTATGACGACCTGCAAGATCTTTCACCTTGGAGTATGCGATATCGTGTTCTTTACAGTGTCGATCTAACTCGTTTATTCCAGGATCACCTCGTTTCAATCGTTTTTCCAACTTTGTCCCCGGCCCGCAGTACTGGTATCCAGGTATATGCGCTTCAAACGGTAGATTATTGATTATCTTATCCAACAATCCTCCCCCTCTTCTTCGTCTCATGACACGTACTGATTAGCATTTATATAGGTGTGCGCATTATATAGATGAAGTAGTAGTCGACATGCGGCTCGAGAAACAGACAGATTCTTTAACTGTTCACAACAACGATCACGATGAGGGTAGAGCTTTACCTCAGAGACACGGTACGTTGTTACCCGATACTATCCGCTGCATCATCTGCGGACCTTCGAATTGCGGTAAAACCAACACCATGATCAGTCTGTTGGAGGAACCTAACGGCCTACGCTTCAAGAACGTGTACGTTTACTCTAAATCGCTGTACCAGCCCAAGTATCAACGTTTATCGAAGGTCCTCTCACTCATTGAAGGTATGGGCTATTTCCCTTATTCCGACAACGCGGAAATTATTCCACCGTCCGAGGCTGAACCCGACTCTGTATTCATTTTCGACGACGTCGCTTGCGATAAACAGTTTAATATACAGGCTTATTTCAGTATGGGTAGACATAAGTCTATAGACTGTTTCTATCTCTGTCAGACGTACTCGCGCATCCCGAAACAGATGTTGAGAGATAACGCTAATCTTCTCATCCTATTCAGGATGGACGATACGAACCTGAGACACGTCTACGATGATCACGTAAACACAGATATGACTTTCCAAAAATTTAAGGAGGTATGCTCACTGTGCTGGAAAGAAAACAAGTACGATTTTCTGGTGGTGAGCAAAGATCATGAGTTCGATAAAGGACGATATCGCTACGGGTTCGATACCTTTATCTTGCACGATTAACAAGAACGTATATTCAGTACACGGTAAGACATCATGTCGTCCATATCTAAATTCGGTCATAGCCTCTACAAATATAGATCTCTCATCGAGCCAGAGGGAAATCTAACTCTAAACTCTCAAGGGTATTACGATGCTAGATCGAAAAGGATCGTCAACGTCGAGTCGCCCGTCACATCTAAGGATGTCTGTAACAAGTCTTACGTCGATAGGATGGATGCAAGGCATAGTAACGAGCAGATAGTCGCTCTCAACACCGCCAAGGACCTCATCAAAGGACAGATGGAATCACTGATTGAGGATTTGGAGAAGGATCGAATAAAATACGTTAACTTTGAGAAGAGTGTTCGTCAAGGGATGGAGGAGGTGTGGAAACTGGCTCAAGATCGTCTCGTCGAAAATAAAACAATGCTTGACGCTTTAAGTTCAAAGCTGCTAAGCCTAGAGGAAACTTTCGAGATACAACGAACCATTTACAACGATTTTATAGTCGGAGGTGTACTACGCTTAAGAGGACCGGATGACAACAAGCTTTACGATGCAGACGGTGTAGTTTTGCGAAACATAGGTATGCCCTCATTACCTTCAGACGCTGCGTCTAAAGCTTATGTAGACTCTACGGTTAATCGTAGTTTCATCTACATCTACTTGGATTCGAAACCTATGCGGAAGGATGCGAGACATTTCGAATTGACTCTAACGGGTGAACGTGGTTATAAGTTCAAGAGGGCGGGCATCGTTTCAACGATGGTCATGAACTTGAAAGATATTATTTGCTTGTTGAATCTTAAAATTATCGACGATCCGCCTTTTGAGGTGTCCAAAGATGACTCTATATCTTTCATGATAGAAAAACGCCCGACAACGTCTCAGATTTTACACGTAGAATTAGGTTTTACTTACATTTAGATATAATGAACCGTATCTTCACGGTGAGAGACATTCACACCTTACATTATGACGACGAAGGTTGCGGAGGATATCATAAAAGCTAGTAAGATTATTAAACGAAAGTATAAACAACTACGTGATGCTCGGCACGAGTCTGAGCACATCGCGAATGAAACGTTCAAACCTATCACGGATCCTCTAAACAAGATGGTGAAGGCGCTCGCGGAACCTGAGGAGACGGAAGCCTTACCTGAGACATTGGAAAACAACCATCTATTGGATACTTATCTTTATTCATCTCACGCACATTCCGATAAGACCTACGGAGTTCGTCATGAAGGTGACTCTACCAAGCTCGGAGATAGCCGTATCGTATTCAACGGGAGAGACGGTACAATACTCCTTAACAATAAGACGGTACCGTATACTCGAGGACTATTAGAATTACTTTTCAGAAGAGCACCTGCCCATTATACTAAGGACGATCTGAAAGTATACAAGTCTATGCTTGAAGAAACGAACGCGCATCGGTTGAGAAACGAACCATACGCTCGTATCAAGATGCGAGCCGGATCGAAGTATTCGTTAAACATCAAACCTATGTTTGAGGAGGAACTTGAGGGTGAGGGTTTATACAAGATGGAGTCAGGACGAGGGGTCGATTATACCTATTGGGACGATCCTAACGAATTGGTGGATCGATTACGACTCTTGCGCGCATCTACCGAGGCTGGTCATTCCGCTCACCATAACGAGATCGTTTCTATCATTGAGGAATTACGCGAGGCGGGAATCATCGTATAAAGACGTACATCTCTTCTGTACTTTATCACAATCATGTCTGGCGTCAAGTGGGAGATTGCGCGTGAACTTCATCGTCCAGCAAGACGACGATTTCCTCGAAGACACGTTAGCGTACGAGGCTTGAACGAGCTCCTTCAGGCCGATCTAGTGGAGATGATACCTTACTCTGGATTGAATAAGGGCTTCAAGTACCTTCTCACCGTCATCGACGTGTATTCCAAGAGGGCTTGGGCCGCACCCGTCAAGACTAAGACGGGTAAGAACGTCAGTGCAGCTATGGCTCTCCTCCTCAACAAGGTGGGTTTACCTCGCGTACGTCATCTCCAAACGGATAATGGTACAGAGTTTTACAACTCGGAATTCAAAACGCTCATGAAGAGAAAGAGGATCAATCATTATTCTACATACAGCAACGTCAAGGCTAGCGTCGTGGAACGATTCAATCGTACTCTCAAGAACATGATGTGGAGGAGGTTCACGGCTAAAGGTTCATATCGATGGATCGATATGATCGATTCCTTACTGGACGAATACAACCGTACAGTACACTCGACCATAAAGATGAGACCTATAGACGTCAAGGACGATAGACTTTTACATACCGTCTATAAACGTTTCAAGATGTCAGATTCCACGCCGAACATTTTTAAAGTAGGTGATATAGTCCGTATCAGCAAGTATAAGGACGTTTTTGAAAAGGGTTATACCGCGAACTGGTCGACCGAACTGTTTAAAATACGTAACGTCGTCGAGACTAATCCCAGGACCTTCCTACTCGAAGATATGAAAGGTAATCCTATCACGGGAGGTTTCTACGGTAAGGAGCTTAGAAAGACCTCGTATCCGGATGTTTACCTCGTAGAGAAGATAATCAGACGTTCTGGAAATAGAGTATACGTCAAATGGTTAGGGTTCGACTCGTCTCACAATTCATGGATCGAGGCGAAGGATATAGTGTAGAAAGAGGGGAGGGCGCGTTCCCCTCCTCCATCCCGAGCGTATAAAGCGGGCGCGAGGCGGGGAGACATATCTCATTCAACATGTTTAGCCGGTTGGGTTACCGTCTGGAGGACATGAGCGATATTAAGATTTCGAACGGCAGTTTAGAATATCATATCGCGAGTGTTGACAAAGGTTACAGCGAGTGCTGTGATTCTTCAGTGCACTGGCTCGGATGCCATAATCCCGGAATGTGGGAATCGAGTCAGTCTGTCGAACGCTGTTCTACCGCTTGTCCGGTCTACAATCTTAAGGAAGTAGACGACCCGCTAATTCTCCGGGAATCGAGTCGGTCCATCGAACGCGGTTCTACAGCTTCCCACGAGGATGAGCCGGAATCGAGTCAGCCCGGTACTGCAGCTTGGGCAGAGGAGGAAGAAAACGCTTTGTGCATCGAGTTGGACCGAATCGAGCGTGAGGAACTCGATCGGGTCAAGCACATCTCTGAACTTGAAAAGTTTCGTACGTACAACGTTCGCCACCTAGAAGGAGACGAAGAGATCAGCGAGGATGAGGATGAACCGAACATCATAACGCTAGACTATGTAGGCAAAGTGCATCTGCCTGGTAAAAACTTTGGTGCGCGCTACAGGAGCCGCTTTAACGCTTCACAGAGAGGACTGTTATATCTGGGTGAAGGCAAGTACGAACTGTTCAAGTGGTGAAGCGTTCTAACATGTTTAGAGAAAGATATTTTTTTTGTACGCATCAAGTGAAAGACTATGAGGGACTTTGATGCGCGCTACAGGAGCCGCTTTAACGCTTCACAGAGAGGACTGTTATATCTGGATGAAGGCGAGTACGAACTGTTCAAGTGGTGAAGTGTTCTAACATGTTTAGAGAAAGATATTTTTTGTATGCATCATAATAAACTGAGTGAAGGTGAGTACGAACTGTTCAAGTGGTGAAGTGTTCTAACATGTTTAGAGAAAGATATTTTTTGTATGTATCATAATAATCTGGGTGAAGACGAGGATGAAGTGTTCTAACATGTTTAGACCAAACTTTAGAGAAAGATATTTTTTGTATGTATCATAATAATCTGGCTGAAGGCGAGTACGAACTGTTCAAGTGTCGAAGTATTCTAACATGTTTAGACAAGACTTTAGAGAAAGATATTTTTTGTATGCATCAAGTGAAAGACTATGAGGGAAAGAGAATTTATATGTATGTATGTATGTATCATCATAATCTTAAGAATATACTCGCTAAATAAAAAAGTTGTACTATTTATTTTAGTCCTTGATCATAGAAATAAAAGCTAAGGGGCTATGTATGTTTCATTCGGAGCAGGAAAATATCATTTTAGATATGTATTTTTTCCAGGCTGTTCGAGGGAAGGAGGACTATACTCGTCATCTCCTACTCTGAGAGAGAGGGAGAGACAGAGAGATAGAAAGAGGGGGGAAGAGAAGGAGAGAGAGAGAGACAGAGATAGAAAAGATCATTTTAGATATGTATTTTTTCCAGCATAGTCTAAAAAAACTGTTCGAAGGAAAGAGAGAGAGAGAGAATGAGAGACAGAGAGAGATAGAAAGAGGGGAGGAGAGAAAGAGGAGAGAAAGAGAGAGACATTTCTCCCGTCCCTACGCACCCGCGAATCTACGCCGCGGGACTCCTGGAACACGCGAGACTACGGCGCGGGAGGTAAAGGGGTGAGGGGACTTCCTGAACCAATCATACAACCCGTCCCCCCGCGACCACCGTCTCCTCTGGTGACTCAGGATCAGCCCCCCTCATCTCCTACACCCTCCTCCCCACCCTCCCAATGTCCCTCTGGATCATCAGGGGGGAGGGGGGAATCCCTGGAACACGCCTGACTACGGCGAGGGAGGGGAGGGAAAGGGGTGAGGAGTGGGGGGATACACAACACACTTACACTTTTCCCCTACCTGTTCTCATACATGATATTGTATTCTACTAATAAGTAAGTTAGAGTTTAGAAGAATTGCAAGTGCATTTGCGTGGAGAAAGAATATGAATTATTTATAAAAATACACTCTCACGTTGAGATGGAATCTTCCCCTCCTAAAAGGTTTGAAGAAAAGGCATCTAATGCCTATTACCTATTTTCATTAAGACATAAAATTACGGCCTGGGAGACACGTGTGGAAGGGGGGGTGGTAATTAAATGTCAGGTCAAATATTTAAGCCTACCTCAATATGATTTTAACTATCTTATTGATGATAAACTGAAAACAAAATCCAAACAAATAAAGACAATAATTATTAGAGATGAAAATATTTCGTTAAAAGTCTTAGCTCATTGGATCCCACAGGAAAGATATTTATTATAATATTTAAGGTTTAATATATCTGGTCCACGAAGAACTGATGTTAGCTACACGTTCAACCACCAAGCGCTGTAGTCAATACATGCGTGTTATAATATTGGTGTTGCTTTATTGGAGCTCATTTGATGATGTGTTGTCAACCTACTTAGTAGAAATATAACTCATGTGGAAACTTTAAACCTAGGCTAGCTCATTTGCAAGAAAAAAAAAGAAAAAAATTGAACATTTTCAAAAATAGAGTTTTTTCTAGTTAAAGTAAGGGAAGATGTTCCAGTAAATTTCCCAAAATATAAAGTGGACCATCTTATATCCAAATTCCAGTACAGGCAGCTGATATGAAAAAATAATAAAGATAAATTATAATTTGATGATCATAGGTGCGATTCAATTGTCAAAAAGGTTCAAGCAAGTTAAACATGTTTAATATAAAAAATGGTTTTTATTATTTTACAAACCTCAGTTATTGTAAATTTATTGTGATTTAAAGTGAACTTCCTGGATTGAAATGAGTTCGTTAATGTTACTCAACAATAATGTCTTGGACTATTCTCCAAGTGAATGTGAATAAAGTTCTTTTGCGTCACCTTTTTAAACTT
Organism: Timema cristinae; assembly: GCA_039000515.1. Lineage (NCBI taxonomy): Eukaryota > Metazoa > Arthropoda > Insecta > Phasmatodea > Timematidae > Timema > Timema cristinae. The sequence goes on along the minus strand of JBCFYV010003508.1, from coordinate 689,299 downwards.
TTAGCTTTTTAATGATCATATTAGTAATATCAATGATAAAAATATCACTTAAATTAATTTTAGTAAATATAGTTCTACTATTCGCATTATTATTGGAAGATAATATATTTATTACATTTTAGTACGTTATTAATACTATTAATAGCTATTTAAATAAATATTTGTGATAATGTAGGTACAGGTAATAATTTAACATAGGCCTACAGCGTTAGTGTTCAGTAAAACAATTAGTGTCCTTACTGCTTAGAAATGTTGTCAATGGTTTCTTGAATGGCTCAAAGATGGTTTTATTTATATATTGTTACTTATGTTTAAGTTATAACTCATATTGACTATATAATATTATTATATTATAAAATTCAGTGAAAAAATCATACAGAAACTATAAATCATACTGAAAAAGTTTGATAAAGTACCAATATTGAGAAGAAAAAGATTATAAATATTTCCACAATATGCCTATATTAAATAATAAAATAATATAATAATGTATGACGGGGCACTTGCCCCAGTGCCCCTGTTCGGAATCTGCCCGTGTAAAACGAAGTTACATTGCCATTTTTCTGTCGTGCTTCATGAAATACGGCTTTCACCCATTGCAACTTCAGAAAATGAGGGAGACGTTTCTATTGGTCAATATTTGGGAGAGGGGTAGGGTTGAACTCTATCAAAGATATTTTCTTGCACTAATTGTTGAATCTTGGCCCAATTCTTCCGTCTTACGAGATGTAATATCAGGACGTGAAGCTATTTCACTGTTTGACCCAGGGTCGGGAACCATAATTTTAGGGTTGGATATCCAATTCCAGAAGCCCCTCAGGACAACCCAATGAAAACCCTAGATACCAAGTTTTAGCCCGATCAGTAAAATAGTTTAGGCTCTAGCTGGAGGTACAGACAGACAGGCAGACGGAAAGTCAAAAACCACATTTTTGGATTCGGGGGGGTCATGAAACGTCAATATTCATCAAATTTTGGTAGTGAGAAAGTAGAAATAATGACAATCTAAATTTGAAAATTGACTCCGTTAGATAGGGGACTATTTCACAAAATATTATAAAACCTTTTTTTGTGTTAATAAAATTAAAACTGGGTGTGTAGTTACAGGGACCAGTCAGTCTGTTTATCAACCTATAATTTCACTTATGCTCTTTGTTAAACTGCTATGCTCTTTTTTTATAACATAATATTATAACAATGTATATAATTTTCTCTCATATCTTAACAAATATTAACTTTTTTATGAACTGCACACGCCTTGGTGGCGTAGTTGGCTAACGCACTAGTTTCCTGTTGAGCTAGACTGCCGACGGGGAGATCAAGGTTCGAATCTCACTCGGGTGAACTGAGGTGGTTTTTCCTAAATGGTTTTCCACTCTCCCGCCACGAAAATGTGGATCTACTTCCTGTGAATTTAAGATTACCAATTCCTAATCCAATAGCGTAATTAGTGCTTAAGCGTATAACCTGAACGGGTAGTAAGACGCAGTGCTAAAAAAACCTTTCGAATATTGTTTATTAAATTTAGTGTAAGATAAATTGACCTTGGGATTGTCATGGTTATGCTATTGTACGATAATAAATTATATAAAGAGCACAGCTGGATGTAGAACACATACATCTTAATATAATAGTTATGATATATTTTCATTTATCTGATTACCAAACCCTTCCTTCACCTCTGACAAGACATCTTGTGAATGTGGGGAATGCCAGGCCTCCACCGTGGTTCGGATTCCACGTTAAACTGTAGGTCCTTCATTTCATCTCACAATCACCCTACCATTACACATTAGCGTAAGTGCGTATAACCCGAATGGGTAGTAAGACGCGGTGCTAATAATAATGAAATATTTTCTGTCCGAATAAGTTATTCAAACAATTTTAAACATCCTAGAAATATAAAATTTAGATTTCCAATTGGTCTTAAGATAGTGTTCTCTAAAAAAAAGAAAATCCAAAAAGCGAAAATGTCATGTGACTGATTAAAAATAGTGGATTAAATGAGGCCAGATGTTGTGTCATTCTTATTTCTTTTACTAACACCAACCGGCAACAGTTCACTGGATTTTGTTTGGAGAATCTTCAAAAGAAATGTTAGCTTTAGAACACGTTCAGATTATATCTCTATTTTGATTACTTTCCTTTTTTGTAGCGCAATTTAAACCAATAGATAATTAATCTCTAAACCTAATTTAAGATTTGGTTATTATTCTCTGTGGTTAATTTTATATCCCTCATAAATAACAATGCTACTTTATAGATTTCCCGTGCGTGGAATGGGTACCGTAAAGCCGCTACGCAAATAATCAATATCGTTTACTATGGTTAAAATATCACTAAAAAATATTTATTTATGAGAATATAAATATTATTGATAAATTATGACATCTAGAATGAACCAAAATAATGTGATATTTATGTGTGAGTAATTAATAAGGAACTCTTGACCATTCCAAAACACTAGTTCCTTTTATACAATTAGATAAACATGATAAATACTCAAAGTACTCTTTGATAAAGTACCATATTTTAATTTATATATTTGATAATTATTATAATTATAATGATTTATATATTTTAGAAAAAATTATCAAAAGTTGTTCAAACAAATTCTTAAATTTAATAAAAATAAATGGAATAGGAACAAAAAATATTCTTATAAAAACTTACATTATCAATGAGATGATATTTAAAAAATTAAAAACTTTTTTTTTTTAATATTTCCTCGTCAAAAATTTAGAATAAAACTAAATGTAAAAAATACTTATTTGTTTTAATAATTTTGAAACTAAGTTTGCTTAGTTTTTAGAAAAAAGTTCAATTGGATAAGGAATTAAGCTAAAATTTCTATTTTGAATATAATTTCAATTTTTTAAATTGTACTATATATGTATTAAATATTCTCAAATATTATCTTATATAATACGGAAAAAAAATCATACTTACAAGATTACGTTAGGAACTTAAAAGCTGCTTACTAAAACTACACAATAATTGATTATTTTTAAGAAAGAACACTGTTCGGCGCTATCTTGATGCTACTTTGTCTATGTTCAAAGTTAGACTACTTCATTAAATTAAGTAAACGCGAGACTTTGGCATCCTCTCCCCACCAGGTCCCTCCCACACCGAGGCCAAGACCTGCGTTTTACCTGCTATTGTTTGCGTAGAATTGCGTGTACAAGGTATAGTGTTCACTACTAGGTATGAGTGTGACAGGTATAGTGTTTCACTTATATGTGAGTGTAAAGGTATAGTGTTCACTTACTAGGTATGAGTGTGACAAGGTATAGTGTTCACTTACTAGGTATGAGTGTAAAAAGGTATAGTGTTCACTTACTATAGGTATGATGTGTCGACAATGTGTATAGTGTTCACTTACTAGGTATGAGTGTGACAAGGTATAGTGTTCACTTACTAGGTATGAGTGTGACAAGGTATAGTGTTCACTTACTAGGTATGAGTGTGACAAGGTATAGTGTTCACTTACTAGGTATGAGTGTGACAAGGTATATGTTCACTTATCTAGGTAGGAATTTATAACTCACTCTCGGGTTCTGAACAATATTGATTATATTGAGTAAATTCAATTCCTACTAAATTGATGTAACGTATTTATTTTCTCGTGAATACACCTTAGAAGGTGAGTTTATAAAATAGGCTTACTTGTTAAAATTAATTTTATGGTACAACGATAATTTTTAATAGTTAAAAGCACATTTAAATAATAAAATTAATAATTATATCCTGATTGATATTAACTAAGAATATTTTTAGTGAAATACTAAAATAAAATACAATTAAAACCAACACAGCCCTGTCTGGGGAATTGAGCACAGAATGTTTATATTGACTTGGTAATTGTTTAACATGAGTTAATCATTCGTAAGGAGACAACCTTCGTTAAGGTGAGTTAGTTGTACATCGTGCACAGAAAGGTGCCCGCATTTACATTTCCGCAATTATTTCAGAAGAATAACAAAATTAATAAATAATGATAATTTCATTTATATAAATTACACTACTATAAAGCCACATGGCTGACTCACTCACTGACATTAATGTTTACCAACTTCCAGATGAAATAGAAACTTGAAATTTGGCAAACATATCTTCTATCCCGTAACCTACAGGAAAATTCCAAAATGTTAAAATTTTAATTTTCAACCCCCGAAAAAAATTCAAAATGGTGGAGCGACTTTAAAGTCGGTGTGGACCTTTATTTGGAGGTATCTTGTGGTTAAACATCCACTTGTTGAGCCCCCAACGAACAAAGCGAGTATTGTACATATAACCATGAATTTATTAATTTAGTCCACACATTAATTATTTAAGGAAACTTGATAATTTAACAATTATTATTTTCTTAATACTCAGATTTCAAATGTACGCTTCATTACCATATCATATATTCATGTAGCGTGCAAGGATTTGTGATCTAGTCAATGTGGGGAAATGATACTAGATTCAACCAATTATAATTGTTGTCATTAAGGTGGTATTTTCTTTTTTGTTTGTCCTCTTGCTATCAATGCTATCCCACATTAAGTCCAAACAACCTCCGTTTTTAAACTAGTATTTTACCGGGATGTTTTATACATGAGGTAAATTAAGTATTTAAAGTATAAGGAAAATCCTATCTGGTACTTAACAATTATTATATAACAGATTTCTTTGGGGGTCTGAACAGAAAGTAGAGTTGATCAAAGGGTTGCAAGATATCAAACACAACTGTTGTGCTCAAGTTTAAACATTACACAAATTTATCTTTTAAAATATACAAATACACACAAAAACACACAATCTATTTAAAATTCAATGCGATTATTTATCAACTATTTACTGTAATTATTAAATAAGTTTAGTACAAAGATAATTTAGCTGTGTAAGTATGTTGCAGTTGTTGAAATTTGAAAGTACTCTGAACTGTCATTTAATAACTAGATGATGGTTCATACAAACAGTTCATTATCTGAACCAGTGAGAAGACCTGCTAGTCACTTCGTACTCAGAGGATCTCATTAGCATTCAAATATCCCCCTCCCTAATTATTGAAAGCGAACTGGCAGTCGTGAGCATATTGCCCTCTCATTTCAATGAATACTGCTAGTAACCAACCAGCCAGCAGGGAAGTATCGGAGTACAAAGGACTTGTTTGAAACTCAACCAACACATTGTAATAAAAACATAACCTCGGGACAAGCACTTGACATTGAGTCACTCAAGGGAACTCACAAAAACAAGCCACGTCTTCGAGTTGTCTCTGACTAAGTACTTAACAAGTTATTGCCTTCCTACTACCCCCTCGAACTTGGGACTCACACAAGGGTCAACATCATTATTATTATTATTATTATTATTATTATTAGCACCGCGTCTTACTACCCGTTCGGGTTATACGCACTTACGCTAATGTGTAATGGTAGGGTGATTGTGAGATGAATGGAGGACCTACAGTTTAACGTGGAATCAGAACCACGATGAGGCCTGGCATTCCCCACATTCACAAGTTGTGATTAAAACACGTCTTGTCAGAGTTGAAGGAAGGTTTGCCGGGACCGAGGATTGAACCCCGGCCGCCAGCACAGAAGTCTGACACCTTACCCCTAGACCACCAGGTCACCAGGGTCAAAATTAACCAACTAATTCATACAACACTGATACAATCTTTTGGGATATCTTATTTCCAGTCATCTCTAATCTGTAGAGAGTTAATTATTGTGTGTTTTATGAAAAATACGTTAGAAATAACTCAGTGAAATCATGATTTACAAATATTAAATAATAAATTAAATACCTTGATTTAAAAAATCAAATATAATTTAACACATTTGGATTTTTAGTTAATGGTACTAAAATATGTCTATACATAAGCTATTTTATAAATCAACTAATGAATTGAAACCAATGATTTTTCCTGTGTGTTATAAAGCAATTAGTGAATTGAAAGGAATGGTAAGTCCTGTGTGTTATCTACAAAACAATTAATTAATTGAAAGGAATATTGTTCCTGTGTTTGATCGATTGTTCTTTTGTATTATCCATAACGTAATTAAGGAATTTAAACCAACGATTGTTCCGGTGTGTTATTTATAAAGCACTTAATGAATTTAAACCAACAATTGTTTCTTTGTTTTATTTATAGACAAATTGGTGAATTGAAATCAGTAATTGTTCCTTTGTGTTATTTATAAAGCACTTAATGAATTTAAACCAACAATTGTTCCGGTGTTTTATTGATAAATTAATTAATGAAGCTAAACAAACAATTGTTCCTGTGTGTTATTGATAAATTAATTAATGAAGCTAAACAAACAATTGTTCCGGTGTGTTATTGATAAATTAATTAATAAAGCTAAACAAACAATTGTTCCGGTGTGTTATTTATAAATACATTGTTTTAAATGAAATAAATTATGGTTTTTTGTGATGTCTATAACTAAATTAATCCATTGAAACCAATGAATGTTCTTGTTAGCTAATTATAAAGCATTTAATTAATAGAAACCAATGAGTGTTCCGATGTGCTATTTATAGTTCTTAAAGGGTAAGGTAATAAATAGTCAGTGTTTTTCAGTTCATATATTAAAACATTTTTTGTTCAAAATAAATCAAATATTGATTCATAATCCAACATTCGTTGAATAAATGTAAGGGTGTCCTGGAATTTAATGACAATTTTTTCTCTTGATTAAAAATGTTTGCCATCTTATTCCGCTATGCTCATGAATCATGAAAGATGTTAAAAAACTGTTGCTATCACCATGTCAAGAAAATTAAACTGATTGTCTCTATTGGAGCAAAATTTGATTCCTTTCACCAAAAAAATATGTTGACATGAAAATTGCCTCGCCTTCCCTGCATACCCACCTTAAGAATTATGTACAGACTTGGAACAAATGCTGTACACCTAAACCTCTTTGTTGCAATCGATATCTTCCTTGAGATCACGTTTCTAATAAAGCTACTAGCATCCAAATGTTATATTTATATTCAGATACCGGCTCCAAGCTCCCGGGAGAAGAAAGCCCTCTAGAGTTACCGCCTTGCCTTAGCTGTAGGGTTTAAATGTTTGTGCTGGTAAAGTTGGTAAGGAAACATGAAATATATTGAGCAGTGCACCAGTTATTAGATATCTTGTTAGTAGCAGAAGTCGGGAAGTGAACTCATATTTGCGCTTGAGGTGAAAACTTTTTTTTAGAAACTCTACCTTCAGTAACCCGACCGAGAATTGAACCCTGATCTCCTTGTCGTCAGTCTAGTCTATTGCAAGAGTGACGCCGTAGACCATGTGGCCACTGGAGTAAGTTCAGTGAGAAGCAGTTGTTTACAAAGTTATGGTACTTTATAAAACCCCAATGTGACCAAACTCCACACAGAAATGTCATATATACCTGAATCACTGAGGTATTTATAGTAATGCCACTAGGCCTACATTCCTGTCATTTATAATATTTCTAATGTCTACTAAAAGCTTACAGTCGTTTGAGCGAGATTGAGCAACCAAAACAGATAACATTTATTTTTATAAATTAGTGTGATTTAAGCTTTCCAGTTCTCTTGGTTTTGTAGTTTCATCACCTACACACGTACACACGTACCCACAAACACACAAACACACAAACAAACAAACAAACAAACACGCATCGTATATTAATCATGTGATTGATTATTGGTTCCCACTGTCAGGTTTACCATACTTTATGAGTTAGAGCTTTGACAGGCTAAAAGTAATGATCTACAGCCGCCATTTTTTATAAGATGGCCGTATTGTCTAATAAAATTACATCAAGGTACCTATGAAAGGTGATCCCATGAAAATCCAATAATCATAAGCTGAGAAAAAGGCCAAAAATAAGTGATTTGTAGCCGCTACCTTGAAACAAAATGGCGGACGTAGTTTGTTGCTAGCATATATGCTTAAAGGACGTCCAAGTTATATTCATTTGAAATTTAAACAGAACAATTTGTACATTGGTTTGGGCGTGAATTGAGCAGCAGACGAACAAAAGCAGACATTTTATTTTTTATATATAGTAGGGTAACATTACACCAAAAACTGAGGTTCACATCCGCTACTTTACCTAAATAATAATTATACAAAAATTAAGATTTTCATGGTCCATTATTTGGCATCCTTCCACATCAGTTATCACGCAGTTTAATACTTCAGGCTCACAATATGTGTAGTAACACATACAGAGATTTCCTAAAGAAAGTTGTTAGTACTAAGCTCTCGCTTTCTATGTTTCTTGGTTTTCTAGCTACCTGAACATGTATTCACATTGCCTAATGTGCAAGACTCACTATAGAAACATGTTTCCACATTGCCTAATGTGCAAGACTCACTATATATACATGTATTCACATTGCCTAATGTGCAAGACTCACTATAGAAACATGTGTCCACATTGCCTAATGTGCAAGACTCACTATAGAAACATGTAGCCACATTGCCTAATGTGCAAGACTCACTATAGAAACATGTATTCACATTGCCTAATGTGCAAGACTCACTATAGAAACATGTATTCACATTGCCTAATGTGCAAGACTCACTATTGAAACATGTATTCACATTGCCTTATGTGCAAGACTCACTATAGAAACATGTATTCACATTGCCTAATGTGCAAGACTCACTATAGAAACATGTATTCACATTGCCTAATGTGCAAGACTCACTATAGAAACATGTATTCACATTGCCTAATGTGCAAGACTCACTATAGAAACATGTAGCCACATTGCCATGTGATGGCAAGACTCACTATAGAAACATGTATTCACTTTGCCTAATGTGCAAGACTCACTATAGAAACATATATTCACATTGCCTAATGTGCAAGACTCACTATAGAAACATTTATCCACAATGCCTAATGTGCTAGGCTAACTATAAATGTACATAAAGGAGGCTTATGTGCACACCCTAAATATTTCCCTAACTAGGCCTATTTAAAACTACCTGGTTAGTTGAATATAAATATGCTTTCCCAGTTGACACGCGGTCCATGACTCGATATATCAACATTCAAGGACACCTTGGGGTTTCACTAAGTACACTTGGAAAGATAAACTATTTTATTTTTCTTGGGTTTGGAATAACACGCATTGGCAGTAAAAGGTTTAGGCGTCACGATCTCAATATATAGTACTACCTAGCGGGGCGTTTCAGCCCAGTTTGACCTTGAACATGACGTGTAGAGAGTGTGTATTGTGATGATTACTCAATGTGGTTGGTTGTTACGCAATGTTGTTTTCTCAATCTCTGTATTGTGATTGGCTGTTCCCAAGTGCTGATTATGAAATTTCCTACTCTACCTCCCCCTCCCCTACTACCTCTCCCCTACTAACCCCTCGCCTACCACCCCGGTCATGTTGGTTTTTGATTATTAATTATTAATGATTGTAATTTATTATTGATAATTAATTATTGGCTAGGATTGAGGTGTTGGGGTTTATTTATTTATTTGTTTATTAACATAAGGTCCACGGCGTCGGGCGTGGAGCACGAAGCGCTTTTGATGGCGGCGTGGCGTAGACCGAACATTCGTTCCCTGTCACAAGACTCTGTTGGACTGCCCGGAACAAACAGCATGAACCTCTCCTGATGACCGTTTGGGGTAGAGTGTGATAAATGGTTCCCCTACCTTGAGGCACCTTTCACTTCCCCTCCTTAGAGGTATGTGTCGCAACCCCTTATGTAGTAATGTGTTTTACCGGTGTTGCAACCCTTTATGTGGTAATGGATTTTTTCCCGGTGACTCATACGTGGTGCCAGTTTGGCGGGTCCACAAGACAAGTCAGGACAGGAATAGATCGTAACCTTGAAACCGTGAGGGCATTGACCTTGGTAACAGGGGTTGCGACATCACACGCAGTCATTGACTCTCGAAACCCTCCCTTCGGCAAAGGGTTTTTTCCCGGTGATGTTGCAACTAGTCATCGCAACCCCCTATGTGGAGATGGGCTTTTTCACAACTAGAGAGCTTTGACACAGCTCTAATTATGCACAATCAAGGGCCTCGGAATCCACAGTTAGGGGCCGCTATCCCCACCACAAAAGTCTACTAAACTTGGTTGTTTGGTATCGTCTGTCGAAGTGCATGGATGTAGGTATCCGTCATAGACCGGTGGAGTAAGGTAGAATTGTTCCAGAGTTTTCGTGGAATGAGGGATAGTATAACACCCCACGCCCCAGTTCACCTGAGCGAGATTCGAAACCATGACCTCCACCCGCCATAACGATATTAGCATGACATTAAGGTTGTGTACCCAACCCCGATACCTCTCAAACAACAAAGAAATTTAATTTTTCCGATTATATATAACTTTTACAAAAATTCATAAGTAATACAATTATGAAGACATTGAACTTATTTAATGTCCGCAAAGATATATTGACGAAATAATATATAACAGGGCTGAATACTGATGACGCATCTGGTGATAGTTTGGCGGGTCGACAAGACAAGAATAGATTGTGCCCCTGAAAGACGGCGCAATGGGTTTTCCCTTATCACTGGCGCCAGTTTAGCGGCTCAACAAGACAAGAATAGATCGTGACCTTGAAACCGTGAGCTAGATCATTGACTCAAGCAACCTGGGTTTTTCTGATGACGTCATTGCACTGTCACAACCCTGATGAATGGCGCCAGTTTGGTGGCTCGACAAGACGAGTTGAGACAAGAATATATAGTGACGTTTAATTATGTTAAAAAGGGTTTTCCCTGGCGCCAGCTTGGTGGCTCAACAAGACGAATCGTGACAAGAATCGATCGTGAGCTAGTACAAGAAGTCATTGACCCTGTTCTTCTTCTCGTACCATGTGAGGTCAATCGAGGGAGGGAGGGGGTAGCTATAAAGGGGGGTGGCCACTTGGTTGTCTATTTATAAGCGTTTGTAGAGCGGTTCAAGGTGAACAAGTTACAGCAGCTGATAATATTGTTGATGCCGTGCAGACCGTAAAATTGTGTGATCTAACCATAGATCAAAAGTACTCGGTGGATAAATTAAAAGCGGTCAATACAAAGTTCGGGAGACGCCTAATAGCTTATCTAGATGGCGAGTTTTGTGTATTTTTACTCTGTTGTTTTGGTACTCTAACAGATAAAGACGTGTGTGAGTCTAATAAATAAAAACTGGTATTTACCTGCGCCGGAGTAAAACCCGGTTCACCTACCATTGTGAACTTTGAACGAGTTTAAGATACGGCGAAGAAGAGACAAGCGGTTAACAACAACAACAACAACAACAACGGGCATCTGGGTAGTTAATACATGTACACCGTATCACAAGGTGAACCCTACAAACCATACAGCACGTTTAGCTCTCAGGTACGCTCGCCATTCTTAGAACCGGCTATATTAATTTAATGTTTGTGGGTCATACGATTGCGGGGCGTGCCTATATGACTGTAGAGAATTTTCAAAGTGTGGCGGTGTGTGATAGACATGTAATTTACAAAGTAGAGGAGAGAGGCTACATCGAGTTTTGAGACTCTACCTGTCACACGATAAGAACGACTGAAGGAATACCCTACGTGAGAATCGAAGAGACTTACATGTGTGATATTACGTGCGCCGTGTACAATTTCCGCAAAGGGGACGTTGTGGCTGTGTTGCCCAGGCCACCAACGCCACCCTTCCGAGCTCCACACCACCCGCCACCGTCCTTCACGACGCCACAGCCGCAGCCACCACCCCCACCCGCAGAGTCACAGGCGTACCAGCCCCCAGAGTCACAGGCGTACCAGCCCCCAGAGTCACAGGCGTATCAGCCCTCAGAGTCACAGGTTTACCAGCCGTCAGAGTCACCCAAGTACCCACCACCAGTGTCGTCTACCTACCAGGCATCAGATTCACCAGCGCACCCACCGTCAGAGTCGTCTGCCTACCAGTCAGCAGAGTCACCCACGTGCCCACCACCAGTAGAGGTGGAGGTAAAATCCGAAGAACCCGTAGATCTCGAGGATTTAACAATTTAAAAAAATCATTCAAATGTTAAAATCATAGGTGAAACGCCCAAGGACTACATAATTGGTCTGGGCAGTTTCGGTAACGTCTTCCTTCCAAAGTCAATCTATTATTTGGATTGTAAGCGATTTAAATCTAAAGCACGCTGTATGATATATCTCGCAGGACAAAGTGTGGTGTTTAAAAGTGAATTAATAAACTAGGCGTGCTCGAGTGTTTTTAGCACTCTGCTGTCGTCATCGCAATTAGCGCCGTCATTTTGAAAAAACGTTAGAGTTTGTGAGTAGAGCGGGTGTTTATTTTTCTCCCAGGGATATTTCTCTCGCTGTATCTCCGATTACCACTATGCCATTTAAATGAGACATTTGTGAGGGGTCCTAGGCAAAGCTCTCAAATCTAATTCGGCACAAACATCAATGTCAACAAACACCTCCAAATGCTGCTCACCAGGATGCCTGTTGGGATGAGGAGGTATTGTACAGTACGTTAGACCTGATCGAGAAAGAGGAATACTGCCGTGTCAAATGCGTGAACGAACTTGAGAAAAACAAAAGTTATAATGTTGTGCTATCGTAATAGACCATCAATGAACCGAATGTTATTGTGCTTGAGTTTGTTAGAAGAGTAGGATTGCCAGGTAAAAACTGTAGAGACAGTGTCAATATACGTTCTAGCGCCTCTCAGCGTGTCTTGAACTATTTTGGAGGTGACTCCTACTCATTTTCTAGATGGTAAAAAGATTATAATCTTTCTTGATGTCGTTTATTATGTAAAACAGTATTTATATGTTTTACTGCTATAACAATAATATAATTACATGCATTGGTCACAAGACCTAAATAATATTGCTACTTGTTATTGTTGTTGTTGTTATTAATGTTTTAAATTAAACAATTGCTGATTGTCAATAAAAAACTCCCAATAAAATGTTATTATTTTTTAATCCCTGAAATAAGTTGGTTGGAGATTCAAAAACCGGAAGGATATGGCAACATTGTTGTGACTTTAGATTACTACCTAAAGAGAAAGTAAAAGGGCTGAATTGTTTTATTCTGGAGTTTCATTTATCCATAATATTTGAGACTGACTTGGAATATTTATATATATTAAAAAATTATAGTTTTAGAATATATATTTACGAGTATATCTTACACCTTAATGGGAACAAACCAGGACTCATATTAATATACGTAGGTAATAAATAAATGTAAGCCAAAGTTTCCAGGGTTCGATTCCCGTGTCCAGGTGTTATTTTTCAATTTTCAGAATATGATATGTATTAAAATGTTGCAAACTCTGTTGTAGAAAATGCAATACATATAAACATTGTTTTAAATATTTTTCATGTAAATATTTATTATATATATATATATATATTTTTTTTTTTAGTGGACCTGCTTGAGAAGTTCCAGTTAAATAACAATAATAATGTAGTTTATAAGTCTAATTGTAGTATTTTTAATTAGCCAAACTATTTGTAGCATGTAACCCAAAAATGTGAAATGAATGTTATTTAAAAGAGACAAAGTTTTTTAGGGTTCTATAATAATATATCTGATTGAAATATGATTGTGATCAATTAATACGTGCTATGTTATCTTCATAAAACAAATACATCATTTTGTTGATCAAAATAATCACTCTGTAAATATAAACTCTAAACCAAATTCTTCTAATATATTTAGCAAAATTTAGATTTTCAAAAATAAATTATTTGTAAATTACCCGAAATTATTTGGTATCTGTAAAAAAATGTATGTTATTCTTATTTATCAGAATGGTTACACTAGGGAATTTTAAATGTGTAAAATGTTTAAGGATGAAAAAACTATACTTTTAAACTAATCATAGAAGATACTGTTGATTGGTTTTACTATAGGAAACCAAATATTTTTAATGAGGAAAATGATTAAGAGAAGCATGACAATTAATTATTACCTTTGCCAGCCATTAATGGTGATAATGCTGCTTGGTTCAGTAGTGGAGAGAGAGCTCTATTATCTTAAATATATATATTATTCGGGATGTAACAATACAATCTTGGTATTGTACAATTTCTACCCCACCCAACCTGATTCTACACGCTTAATCGCGTATAGCATACTACCCGCTCCTTAATAACTCCGACATAACCTATAATAGTACTATTCACTATTATAGCCCAATGCAGCCCAACCATCACACATCAAATAAACGTTCTTTATTATCCAATATTGTCTGTCTACAAAACGAGTTGTTCTTCACGTACCTTGGATCTCCAAGCTGACATCACTAGAGTACTACCAAGTCAAAACGGCCGGGTTGGGTCGTGGACGACTCCAAGTAATGTCCAAAGTTGTAACCGGCCCGAGAAAAATATTATAACTGAACGACGTTCCCGAGGGGCAAGGCGACAATTCATATCTGCACTGTGTTGCCACCTGGAGGAAGATTATGGCAACTCTCACCTAGCAACAGACGCTTCCAACGGCTTTCAAGAAAGATGAACTTCAAATATTCGTAGTTTACTGCAATGCGACGGCTGATGTCCAATCAGAAACCACGAAGAAAGAAGAAACTGATGTATAATGATGTAATGCCTGTGATTACGTGATTGGCTTGAATATAAACTTTCCTCCCCTTGTTTTGTGTTCTAGGTTCAGAAGGAATATATATATATATAAAAGAGTATGTAAATTGTATATTTTTACAGCATTTGTTGATATGGGGTCATGGAGGAGGGACCTGGGAGTTCCGACCGTTTGATATTGTTAAACTAATTTATATAAAAACAGCATTATATGTATTGGGGTCATGGAGGAGGGACCTGGGAGTAACTTTGCGTTCAATATTATAAACTGTTTTGTAGGGTATTATGAGTGTTTAGGGAAAGAAACCCATAATATAAATTGTCATGTTTTCTAGTCGACGCAATGGGGCAATTGCGTCTGGCATTAGCTTTTTGTTACGCTTCTCATCTTGTTTAGGTGTCAAGTATGATCGACATACGTTGTAAATTGTTAAAGTTAGTTGTCAACACCTTGTAGGTATTACCATTTGATTTGAATTGACTAAATGTATAGGATAAATCTTATGTTTGCGTTGAGGGAGATAGGCCTTTTTTTTATGTATAAATATATTTTGTTCGATATAAATAAATAAATTTCAAGTATGCAATTGTTTGTGCAGTAACGGTTAATAGTTACGTTTCCTGATGTTAAGATAACTGTTAGTTGGTAAACGCTATTTCTAGCGTTTAAATCTGTGTCCATTTTTTTTACAGATGTAAACTTTGAGTTAGAGTAATTTGAAGGACACGAGATTTCACTCAATATAATTGTTCGTTAAAATTATTACTTTTATTCTTTGGAAAACTTTAGTGTATTATACTCTTATTTTGTAACATAATACGAAAGACCTTAAGTCAGGTTTTTGAGAATAGTTTTAAGAAGTTACATTTTTAAGATGCAATGTTTTCTTTTTCGATAGTAGTTACTAGGAAGTTTGAATTAAGGCCATTATCCTTTGTCTATTTGTTTTTTGAAGATGATTAAAATATTCCTGATTTAAAATATTTGCTCTTTAATTTGTTGATGATATTTCATGTATGCACATCCCCCCTTTCCCGTAGTTTTAAGGGCCTTTCCTACAGGGACAGTGGAGGGTGTTGTAGGGAAAGAGCTAAAGATGATACTTAGTCTAAATTGGTAAATAATTTAGTTTTTTTCAACCTTTAAAAACTTGATAAAAACTAAGACTTTAAGAATAACATTGAACTCACACACTTAACAAGGATAAATATTAAGTAGTAGACTTGAGAGTTTAGTTAAAGAAGTTTATTTAAAGAGTCCTTGTTTTATTATTTTTATCTTCATTCTTGGTAGTCGACGGTATACTCTGCAAAAAGTATATATGATAAAAACTCTCTGTTGATACATGAAACTTTATAAAAATATGATATAACTTTAGTTTGTTCTCTCACCGATGATTATAAGAAAGATAAATCTTTGAAATTATTTCTGAAAATGTGTCTACATTGTTATTTTTAAGGCTCTCAACATAAGCTGATGAACTGAAAGCTAAGATCGCAAATGTAGTAAGCTCCAAGCCTCTACTGCCCCAACTTTCATAATATGACAGGATTGAGAGCCTGCGATTCAAATCAAAAAAATTAAAAAGGTGATTATCCTTTTTTTTCTTATATCCCAAAAACCATAATTCATCAGGGAAATATCTAACCTAAACATGGCTTCAAAGCAATTGTTTTACACACCATTCAAATGCCTGGAAATTATTGTATTATTAACTATTAAAATCCATTGAATTTGGGGGTAGGGATGCTGGGGCCACACGCTTTGCTCTAAGGAAGGAAGGCAGCCAAATAAATATAAAACTCAAGAAGAAGGAAATAAAAATCGTAAGAGGTAGGAAGTTTTGCCCTTAATTGTAAATTCTTGTTTAGTAATTCCTAGTTTAGTTTCGACACAAAGTACCCCTTCCACTTATAACTGTCCAATGCTAGAATCCGCAATAAAACTATCCACCCTAGAGCATTTATGTTATTCTGAACAGCAATTATTTTCATTGTGCGATATCTGAGTTGAAGAAATGCAAGCGTAATGAAGCAATAAAAAATAAATATAAAGGCCATTTTCGGATATGTTTCCAAGTAATATTTTATTTAAAATCCCCCTTAATCATACAGCCCACACATTTATTGCCATAAAATTATTCAACATAACTAACTGTATTATATATATATATATATATATATATATAATCAACTTAATAAGTGCCAGAACGGTTTTAAGACAAGAGGGAATTGGAGAGGGGGGAATGTCAGAGGGGGGGGTGACGATATTTAAAAGATAGGTTAGAATGAGTCATAACAACATTATATTATGTATGGATAGAGTGGCACTTTGCAGGAGTGAAAGGAAAATATTATCAATATTTACTATCGGAACATTATAGTAAAAGATAGAAAATCTAGAAGTTTATTATATTCGACATCCGCCTCGGTGACGTAGTTAGCTAACGCACTAGTTTCATGTTGAGCTAGACTGCTGAGGATGGGGATATTGAGGTTCTAATCTCATTCGGGTGAATTGGAGGTGTTTTTCCTTAAATGGTTTTCCACTCCCCCTCCACGCAAATGCGGATTCACCTTCTCTAAATTCAATATTCCCAATTCCTAACCTATAAGCGTAATTAATACTGGAGCGTATAACCCGAACGAATATTAATATGAGGTGGTTATTATTATTATTATTATTATTATTATTATTATTATTATTATTATTATTAGAGTAGAAGGTCCAAATTTCGACTACCACTTTCTTTTTCACTTGTAACTACTGAACTATTAGCATGAAAGTTGTTGCAACAATATACATGTATAGCTGGAAGGATTATACATCAAACCTGTGTACTTAAATTTTATAAAATTAACACTTTTTTGGCACTTTTTTTAATAATAGTTGTCACCATTCATGATTTGGAAACTGGTTTAAATTTCGACTATCGGTTTCAGATGTCAGGAAATAAAAGAAAAAGAATAAAATAATGGTATTATCCTGTATTATTACTTAAAAATATAAAAACAATGTTTTAAGGTAAGCATACTTGCATATTACTTCTGTTTTGAATGGTAAAAGGCAATAATTCATTGCTCATTTACAAAAATCACACATATAAATGTATTTGTCGGCTCCAGTACATGCATTAGGTGCCCAAAGGTGGCACATAACACACATTACCCACAATTCTCCTTTGTGGTCATTGGAAAACAGTCCTTGGCAAAAAATACAGGTCACATCTTCATCATCTGGATTTTTTCACCCACAGGAAATTCCAAATCACTCATGCTATCGTCGACAATATTTTCGGCACCATCAGAATATTCCGAAGAACTATCTTCATCAACTGTATTCCCCCAAAATTTAATTTATTTGTAACGACATTTTTTGGGTCGTTGGCAGAATCTTTTAATGATTTAACAAGGGCTTCTTTATAGGGGGTTCCAGTGATCACACAAGCTCCTACACCATTGCGGCCTCTGTTGCTCACTTTTCGTTTTTTGATGGCACAGGGACAATCTCATATGGATTGACATGTTTCAGACCCCTTGAAATGCTGGGTTGAGGATCCTTGGCAGGACTTACAAGAAGATCCGCAAGCAACGATTCGCGTAGCTTAGATGCAGGAAGTTGATTGTCAGAGGGAGATTTCACCTGAATATTTTCATGTGGCGTTGCCTGAGGACTGCAGGATTTCGCCAATTCCTGTGCCTAAGCCAGAAAATAAGCGTCGGTGAAAAGGTTTATTCATAGGGAAAATGACTGTTTTGCTGAAACTGTTCATGGTGATCTCTCCTGTTTGCACTTTTAAATATGCTTTTCCAAAGAGCTCCATCGTGTCATATGGAGACAGCGGCCTGTCTGAATGAAGAAGCCTCTGTCTTATGTCTTCAATGTAGTGTGTCTTCAGGGATCCCATGAAGGTTTTGTCCAGAGGCTGAAGCTTGTGAGATCAGTGTGGCGGCAATGACACAACTATCACATGATTACTTGGTGCCAATTTAATCACATAAACATTACAAACATGGCTGTAGTGTCCATATAAGATTAGGAGAACTGGGGAGTCCTCAGATGGGTTCAATTTTCTACAGAATGCTGGAACCATTCGGAAAAAATGTTGTGGGAACCCAACCTTATGGGTGTGCAACTCTAACCGAGCCTGGGGTAGCCCCTTTCGTTAGTTGGTCCGTCATGTTCTTTCTAGGAAATATAGTGAAAGGTGGACCATAATGCCCGTAGGCACTCATGCATGTTATCACTGCGACAGTCGCTCCTTGCTCTGCTGATGTGAGGGCAGCAATTTGACGTTTACCTTTCCTTCCAATTACTTTCGGAATTTTACTCTGTACAATGGTCAGGCCGGTTTCATCCACATTGTATATTTTATCAGCTGGATACTTGTATTTAAGGTAGGCCTCTTCTAATAGTTGGAAAAAAGCACTGACATTTTCTTTATTGAAGCCTAAGGTGTGAGAAAAAGAAGTCCCACGTGGTTTACGCAGGGACAGCGTATCTTTGTGATGCTCTAGGAAGAGATCAACCCAAGCGCGGCCTGCTCGACCTTGCTTGAAAGGGTGATTAACGCCGTTTATATACGCAAGTTAGAATGCCATACGTCAAAGGCCCCCTAGGTTAAACCCATAAAACTTTGCTTCCATATGAAGTAAATAATCAAATAACTGTTTTTATAATTCATCGCCTAGTATTGGCTTCCTTCCTATCTTAGCTGTCACTAATTTAGTAGGTGATACGTCAACCTTTTTGATAAGATTGCGCTATGCACCACGAGGCACCAACCGATGGATCAGTGGATGGACCAGATACCCGACAGCTCCAGCCCAGCATCACACACTTGTCACCAAGTGGGCTGGACCCTATGAGTGAGGGGTGGTTGATTCTTCCGTCTGAAGATGTTATCTTGTACTCCATAGCTGGTATCAAGGCGCCCTCCAGTTTATCAGCATTTCACACTACTGGAATCCAGAGAGCACTCCTTCCATCGGCTAGGCTCCATTTTGCCCGGAGATCCCCACCACACTCTATCCAGCCAGCCGATAATCCAGTTTGTATTTGTCACACCTATTGACTTAGCATGCCATACCGTTATGTGTCATCCATATCTGTTGAAACGTCATTGTCTACCGTCATGTCACTGGACACATTATCCACGATTGCATCCAGGAGACTCCATCGGTCCACGTCACGCAGTATGTGATAAACCGTGCTCGCTTGCAACAGTATATATAAGTTGATTTTATCTTCAAGCGTCTCAATGTACTCCAGCATGACGTGTTCTGGCGTCGCCTCCCTATCACAATTGCAAATTCCTGTATCCGTCAGTCATCTAGCGAGAGGGCTGCAGGTACTCCATTCCCAACCATTCAGCAACGCTTGGAATGATCTCATGCGTTCTTCTACCTGTTTGGTTCCGCTCCCACTTGTCTTGCCACTCCTCTTCAAGATATTTCATGACATGAAGTCACGTTGTTATCCCTACTCTCATTAGATTAGCCAATTTCTCCATATCCCCCTTCCTTATCCAATACATTTCCGCTCTCCTCCTCACCTCTAAGTCCAAGGGCCAGATACCCAAGGCTACACACAAAGTGTATGTGGCAACAGTCTTTGTACGCTCCAGATAGCCTCAAAAGTACACTTCTCTGAAGGCTCTTCTGATTTTCCTTCTGATTATTACCTGTCTTAGCCTAAGAGCCACACGCCAGCTCCATAACCCACAATGGAGACCAACATAACCTGTTGATACAATCTGATCAGCCTCATAGACAGTTTAAATCTGCCCTGCCCTATGCTGATGATTTTCATAGCTCTCAAAACTTTTCCACATGCGGTCTCCACGTGCGTCATGAAGTCACGCTTCTCATCCAGCATCACACCCAGGTATTTGGTATCCTCGTCTTATCGTATGTCCGTCCATCTTAACCGTCGGGTTTCTCTTGAGTACGCCCCTGACTAGCACGTAAGTTGTCTTTGCAGGAGCTGAACTCGTTCTACCTTTTTACACCAAGAGTTCAGCCCAGTGAGAGCTGCGTCACTCTTGGCTTCTAATTATCTTCTAGATGTTGCTTTAACTATTATGAGTATATTGTCCGCAAAGGAAACCACTCCCGCCGTTTCAGTGAGTGACTCAATCTACACTAAACCAGTCCCAAAAGATCGGCCCACAGACCGACCCCTGAAGATGTTCCCTGGACATATTTTCCTCTAGCTCTATCTACAAGATGCATGGCCTCACAGATAACGTCCTCCGTAACCTGCCCCTTCTGAAACCGTACTGTTGTTGATGCAGCCCCACAGCCTCTCTATGCTTTTGCAATCTATTGCACAGGATATTTTCTTGCAATATTCCGCATACATTTAAGAGACATATTGGTCTGTATGGTTTCGGGAGTTGAGGATCTTTATCCTCTCCCTTACTCAGGATAACTACCTCACTTTGCTTCCCTATATTTGGTACGTGGCCCTGAAGCACGCATGCATTCATCAATATAACTAAGAAGGGTGCTACATGCTTGCTGATCTGTTGAAGGACCTCCACCCTGATCCCATCTGGTCCAGGTGCCTTCTTTGTTTACATTTCAGCCCCAAGTCTTATTACCTCAGCCTGGGTTACTGCATCTGTCACCTCATCATTGTTGTAATTACTCTTCATGCCCTGTGTAGCTATCAATTATCCTTCGTCCTCTTCTTCATCTTTGTCTGGAAGTAGGGTGTCTATCAGCAGTCTCACTGATTCTTCCCAGTTGTATGTAAATCCTCCCCCTAGCTTCCTTAGTGTCAAGACAATTGTTGGGGGCCTTACCTTTCCTGTAGCTATCTGGAACAGTATTTCCCACGCCTTACTTCTCAATTCCTTTTGCACACATATCGTTCCCAGTTTTCTCTCTTTGCCATCACCAGGGTGGATTCAAACTCTTCTTTTATCCGTCTATATCCATTAAGGAGCAGTCCACGACTAGCAGGATCTATATACCTCTGATATCTCCTTTGTGCTACCCTCATCTCCTTTCGGAGTCTACCAAGTCATTCGTTCCATGGTCGATTGCTTATATTCAATGTGTCCTTCACCCTTGGATGAATACCTTCATAGCTCTCTGAACTGACCTGGTAAACTCCTTTTAGGGGGTTTGGACATTTCCTCCTTCAGCCATCTCAGGCGGCAGCACCAGGAGCTTCCTTATCCTGTCCCAGTTTGCCTTCCTGATGTTGTATCTTATCCTTTTCTCCATGTCTATCTGAGCTTGCCTTCTGCCTTCTATTTCTATTTCAAAGGTGATCAAACTATGGTCACTTATCGTAACTCCGTCCAGCACTCTACAGTTATCAACCATTTCCCCAGCTTCTTGATTTTGAATATTATTAAATATACTAATATTATACCTTTCAGCCTTTGCAAAGTGAATTTCATCACTTGTGTAACTACAATTAGAGGCAAAATAACTTGTCATCATGATTGAATCTATTTTTGGCAAGTTGTCCGATTGACTACAAGTAATTGCCTTCTCCACAATTAGTCCAGCAACTCGAAAAAAACAATTAAAACAACAATACAACAATTTCTTTCGTACAATTAAACAATACTGAACTAGTGAAGTGCGGGGAATGTCAAGCGATGTGGATACGATGATGGCACATAGTAATTAACAGGACGCAACTGAGATACAGAGATTGGAGCAAGATGCAGAGTTTTTACTACATCTTATAGTCTTATGACTTCGTAAATATGTATCTTATCAACTTATAGTGAAAACTGTTGTATTTGTAAAAATGGGTTATGTAGTTGTTTGAATGTAAAAATCTATAGTTATTTTTATTTTTACACGTTCATTATTTAAAAATCAGCCCCCCTCCCCCTTTTGCCCTCATGTGTGAGAATAGCTAAGGGGGGAGAAAAATATATATGCCCCGATAGCTTCAGCGCTTATGAACAAAATGGTAAAGAGAAAATCATTTCAGAGTTAATTTAATAAACTTTCAAGTTGCATAGTTCATGTTTTGTTCACATTCATTAATCATGAAACACATAATTACTGTTTAAGACAATTAAAATATAATTGTACCTGCGCCACCTACACTTTTATCACTATGAGTTCAGGGAGACTACCTCTTCAATAAGTATGAATGAACTGGTTCAATGAACTCGGAAAATGAGAGTAATGCCTACAAAATAAGACTAATAATTAGTTATAGTAAAATATGTTCAGTAGTGACATTTTTTTATAAACTTTTCTTCCTACAAGAATAACACTATGTGTATTGTGTCATTAATCTCACAAAGGCTCAATACAATCTGACAGAGCTGAGACAAACGTCAGCCCATAGAATGTGAATTGTGTCATTAATCTCACAAAGGCTCAATACAATCTGACAGAGCTCGGACAAGCGTCAGACCATAGAATGTGTATTGTGTCATTAATCTCACAAAGGCTTAATACAGTCTGACAGAGCTGAGACAAACGTCAGCCCATAGAATGTGTATTGTGTCATTAATCTCACAAGGTCTCAATACAATCTGACAGAGCTGAGACAAACGTCAGCCCATAGAATGTGTATTGTGTCATTAATCTCACAAAGGCTCAATACAATCTGACAGAGCTCGGACAAGCGTCAGACCATAGAATGTGTATTGTGTCATTAATCTCACAAAGGCTTAATACAGTCTGACAGAGCTGAGACAAACGTCAGCCCATAGAATGTGTATTGTGTCATTAATCTCACAAAGGCTCAATACAATCTGACAGAGCTCGGACAAGCGTCAGACCATAGAATGTGTATTGTGTCATTAATCTCACAAAGGCTCAATACAATCTGACAGAGCTCGGACAAGCGTCAGACCATAGAATGTGTATTGTGTCATTAATCTCACAAAGGCTCAATACAATCACACAGAACTGAGACAAACGTCAGACCATTAGAATGTGAATCAGCTTCTGCCCTCATCCCACCAATATCTGTCAGTTAAACTACGCAAAACACGTTTGGCCCAAGATAGGCTTCCCAGGTTCCAGCAACTTTGTTCTATATTCACCATCAATCACCAGGGTCCTTGGATCAATGTGAGCTATTACATCAATCACTAGGGTCCTTGGATCAATGTGAGCTATTATATCAATCACCAGGGTCCTTGGATCAATGTGAGCTATTATATCAATCACTAGGATCCTTGGACCAATGTGAGCTATTACATCAATCACCAGGGTCCTTGGATCAATGTGAGCTATTACATCAGTCACCAGGGTCCTTGGATCAATGTGAGCTATTACATCAATCACCAGGGTCCTTGGATCAATGTGAGCTATTACATCAGTCACCAGGGTCCTTGGATCAATGTGAGCTATTATATCAATCACTAGGGTCCTTGGATCAATGTGAGCTATTATATCAATCACCAGGGTCCTTGGATCAATGTGAGCTATTATATCAATCACTAGGATCCTTGGACCAATGTGAGCTATTACATCAATCACCAGGGTCCTTGGATCAATGTGAGCTATTACATCAGTCACCAGGTCCTTGGATCAATGTGAGCTATTACATCAATCACCAGGGTCCTTGGATCAATGTGAGCTATTACATCAATCACCAGGGTCCTTGGATCAATGTGAGCTATTACATCAGTCACCAGGGTCCTTGGATCAATGTGAGCTATTACATCAATCACCAGGGTCCTTGGATCAATGTGAGCTATTACATCAGTCACTAGGGTCCTTGGATCAATGTGAGCTATTATATCAATCACTAGGGTCCTTGGATCAATGTGAGCTATTATATCAATCACCAGGGTCCTTGGATCAATGTGAGCTATTATATCAATCACTAGGATCCTTGGACCAATGTGAGCTATTACATCAATCACCAGGGTCCTTGGATCAATGTGAGCTATTACATCAGTCACCAGGGTCCTTGGATCAATGTGAGCTATTACATCAATCACCAGGGTCCTTGGATCAATGTGAGCTATTACATCAGTCACCAGGGTCCTTGGATCAATGTGAGCTATTATATCAATCACTAGGGTCCTTGGATCAATGTGAGCTATTATATCAATCACCAGGGTCCTTGGATCAATGTGAGCTATTATATCAATCACTAGGATCCTTGGACCAATGTGAGCTATTACATCAATCACCAGGGTCCTTGGATCAATGTGAGCTATTACATCAGTCACCAGGGTCCTTGGATCAATGTGAGCTATTACATCAATCACCAGGGTCCTTGGATCAATGTGAGCTATTACATCAATCACCAGGGTCCTTGGATCAATGTGAGCTATTACATCAATCACTAGGGTCCTTGGATCAATGTGAGCTATTATATCAATCACCAGGGTCCTTGGATCAATGTGAGCTATTACATCAGTCACCAGGGTCCTTGGATCAATGTGAGCTATTATATCAATCACTAGGGTCCTTGGATCAATGTGAGCTATTATATCAATCACCAGGGTCCTTGGATCAATGTGAGCTATTATATCAATCACTAGGATCCTTGGACCAATGTGAGCTATTACATCAATCACCAGGGTCCTTGGATCAATGTGAGCTATTACATCAGTCACCAGGGTCCTTGGATCAATGTGAGCTATTACATCAATCACCAGGGTCCTTGGATCAATGTGAGCTATTACATCAATCACCAGTATCCTTCCATTGAAAAAGTAGCGGGGAAAGATCAAGCTATTATAATTGGTCGACTTAAGGTGAATCAAATGTGAAACGATTAGTCTAGGGGTACCGACGTCCTTAAACCCCGTGACCACCATTGAAGCTATATGCTTATTTTTAAATATAGTTTTAGTTTGACTTCTTACTAAAAATATTTGAATTTTGAACACTAATTTTTACTCAAAGATATTAGCATATATAGCACCCAAACTTTATTTATTGTTCTAAATTAGTCTCTCTCTTAAGGATCACAAAAAAAGTTAAATACAATTAAACGTCAGGTTCTTTTGGTTCAGTTTTCCGTTGTAGAGGAGCTTAATGTTCGAATTCCAGGTGAATGTAGGACTACAGATGATTCCCCACATTTCCTCCACTCAAAGGCAGTTACATTGTCTCTAAATAAGATCCTACTCAACCGCTACCCACCAGCGAGAATAAATATGTATGGTTTAGTTGGTTTGATGGGTAGCAAGAAGCGCTGCAAAAACAAAGGTATAGGTTATAACTAATAAAACATGTTTGTATAGTCTGTGGCCCGAAACACGCCCTGGTTTGTTAATATGGACCTTGGACTAGTTTGAGTCCAAGACCACTTTCATACAGCTTGACTCAGGTTGGATTCCTTTTAGAAAAACCATGGACACCTTTAAGATCATTATTTAAGAAAAAAACTTTTGGTATCTTTAATTTCTATTTTAATCCAATTAATTAGTCGCTGAACATTAAATAAAACACAGAATGATACTAGGGGCCATCTTGTAACAATATTACACTTGTTGAAGTGCGCACGGTTCTTATTATGGCCTCAAAATGAGAGCGTAGCGAACAGCCGCAATTGCTGTGCCTTTAATAGCTGTGATATAAGTTAATCTTATTACAAACATGTTTCCCAGGAGGGATCTGAAGCACATGAGGTAGCTCCCAATATTTACTGGTGTATTAACATGTTATTCTGTTGTACAGCAGCAATATTTGTTAGTACACGTACAAAACCAAATGATAAGACATTGCTACGATTAGGTCAACAAGGAAATTATACAGCCATAAACATAGATAGCATGAACAAATAATTGATAGATCTAGTCATCTCTCTTTCCACTATATACATACACATAATATATATAGGCCTATCTAATACAATATATATAATATATTTATATCCAATGTATATCATTATATAATTAATATATATATTAGACTATATACAGGGTTTTTGGAAACCCACAGCTCAAACTGCACATATACAGTATCTTTTTTGAACCAGAAGTAATACAAAATCCCTGTACACTTACATCCGGAAAACTATGCTAATACCATTAAATTGTGTTCAAAGTTTCAGCGTACAGCGCCGGGATAGCAAAACAGTCAAGCATACATGTACAACAAGTTGCGTAGAAGCTAGGCGCATGGCACTTACAATCATGTAATAATGGGAAGCACTTCTTGTGATGTAGGACCCTCAGAACGGATTCACATTTCTAGATGGACTGGTGTGCTGTTACTATTAATTGTGGTATGTTCTGCTGCCATACTCCAACATGTAGAGGTATGTAGTATTGTGCGCCTAACTCCTATGCAACCTGTTGTACACGCATGCTTGAACAGCTTTGCTCTCCCGGCGCTGTACGCCGAGGTTTGGACAACATTTAATGTTATTAGCATAGTTTGCCGAATGTAAGAGTATAGGGATTTTGTATTCATTTTGGTTCATACAAGCATATATGCAGTTTGGGCTATGATTTCCTGAATATCCTCTACTGTATATATTTATTTTTAATAATGTTTATATTTGATTTGGTAGGTCTAAGGAGTAATAAAATAATGATAAAATTATCTTTCTTATTTTTATGTTTATTCCCTTCTACTTATTTGTTATTAGCTTAGTCTTCTCTTATTGTGTAACGTTTATATTAACACAAAAACATGTCACATAAGACTAAGCTAGTATCAAATAAAAAGAAGGGAATAAAAACAAAGAAGATATAATTTTATCATTGAATTATATCTATTAAATTATAGCTATATACACCATATATATGTATGTAAGGTGTATATAGCTATAATTCAATAGTTTTGGGCTTAGAACTTAACTAAAAATAATCTTATTTAATCATTTTAAGAATGTTCTCTATTTATTAACTTCTATTACATACATAAAGATGAGTTGGTGTCTGTATATTACTTTTTAACGCCTAAACTACTGTAGTGATTGCGCTGAAATCTCGCATGAATATAATTTGGACGTCTTTTTAACTTAAAACATAGGTTGTATATTTTCTTTCAAAATCCATTAAAATTGATATTTTCCAACTATATTATATACAAAATGTGATCAATGTTGTATTTTCCTATTGAATGTAGAATTCATATTTTTCTGTCTTATTGGATCGCCAAATCAACCCAAAGCGTAATTAAAGAATATATTTTAATCTAAAATCCAGAGAGAAACTATATTTTATATTTTGAGTTGTTTATTTTGTATTAATAGTAATGGATCGTTGTAGCGATGGCTGCAGTTTATTGCACTAAAATGTATTCTAAATTTTTATTGGGAAAATAAGTCCTCATTCAACTTTCTAGTTAAAAGTTTACTCGTCAAACGCTATCAAATATACATATTTAGCTTTCAGTGTTTAATTTGAATCTAAATGTATACGCCACCATGAGAACATTAAAATGACCCCTTTGTTGCAACACCCCACTCAAGTAAGAATTGAGATTTATTATTGTTAACCCAGTGAAATTTGTTATTTACGGATATAAAACAATACACAAGTGATGGTTTCCAGGGCGATGTAAACAAATAATGACTATACAAATGAGCCACTTCCCACATAGAAGTAAAAGATGGAATACACTCTGGGAAAATTGGGTTGTTATTTGTATGTATGTGTGGGATGATATATATTATATGGTGTTGTGTGTATGTATGTATGTGTGTATGTATGTATGTATGTATGTATGTGTGTATGTATGTATGTATGTATGTATGTATGTATGTTTTGTTTTGTTTTTTAACGAGGAGGGAAATCCTTTTTACGGAGCCTTCAGATCCATCTGAAAGGTTGTGGGACTCCACTAGAGAAGGTGACTCTAGGTGTACGGCAAGAATATTCCATATTCCCGACGTACCGAACTACAAAGTGTAGAACCCTACCCACTAAAACCCCCGGGGAACAGCCCTGTACCCAACCTCAAGAGTGTTCTCCAATACACCCCACGCGGAACGGTCGTCAGGCATTACTTCGCGTGAGGCTGGATGGCTAACTGCCTACTCCGTCGTTGCCATTATCTAGGTGGTCTACTCCTTTCTCTTTCCTCTAGCCTGAGGTTCTTCACAACGCGTGAAGCCATGTCTGCCACAGCCTTCCAGTTGCCCTCGTTGAGCAGCATCAAACTGACGATGCTTTCTGGAGTTGATCTCGTCTGGAGTCGCCTATCCAGCTCCTCCTTCTCAGCAGCGAAGCGGGGACACCCAAAAAATACGTGCTCCGCAGTCTCTTCCAACTCTGTGCAGTTTGGACAGGATGGTGAATCATCTAGTCCGAATCTCTCCAGATATGACCTGAAGCATCCGTGGCCTGTCAGGAGCTGGGTGAGATAAAAGTCCGTCTCACCGTGTTTTCTCGTATTCCAGAGTGACACTACTGGAATAAGACGGTGGGTCCATCTACCATTCGTCGATGAGTCCAGCGTCTTTGCCACATTTCCATGGTTTTCTTCTTTTCGTCCCTCACGATGGTTGTTTTCGTGAGCTCGGAAGGAGTCCGGGTCTGGCGGTAAATTCTATTTCGCTCGTCTGCCAAGAGGTCGATAGGCATCATATCTGCTATCACGCAAGCAGCATCGCCAGAGACCGTGCGGTAGGCACATGCAACACGCAGTGCCATTCTCCTATGTACCTTGTTCAACATGTGGGCATGCACCGCCACTTTCATTGCCGGTGACCAGACTGGTGCTGCGTACAGCATAATGGAGCTTGTGACCGTAGAAATCAGACGTCTGCGGTTCGGCTTTGGGCCTCCCGTGTTGGGCATGATGCTTGAAAGCGCATTTGCCACCTTTGCTGCTTTTTGGCTGACGTTCCGAAGATGGTCGTTAAAGCGTAACTTGGCATCTATTTGCACGCCCAGGTACCTCAGTGAAGGTTGAGATATGATGACATTGTCTCCTACATTCAGGGTGATGGATTCTCTGATTTTCCTTCCTGTCACTAGTACTGCCTCCGTCTTGTGATCTGCTAGTTGCAGACCAACAGAAGAAAGCCACTGACGGATGTTGGCGATAGCTCTGTTCGCTATGTACGTAACCTCGTCGAGGAACTTTCCAACAGCAACTATAGCGATGTCATCGGCAAATCCCACTATCGTAGCTCCGTCTGGCAATGGAAGCATCAGCACCGCATCGTACATGATGTTCCATAGCGGAGGACCAAGAACTGCTCCCTGCGGCACTCCTCCGGTTACCCGGTACATTCGTTGACCCGTCTCGGAGTCGTAGGCCAGGACTCTATCTGAGAAGTAGCTAGCGGTCATCCTTCGAAGATATGCAGGCACCTCCATCTTCCGAAGCGCTTCCATGATGCAGCTCCATTTAGCAGAGTTGAACGCATTTTTCACATCGAGGGTCACGATGGCGCAATATTTCTTCGTGCCTTTCGACCAGCTTCTTCCTGCTATTGCTTCCCTGGCAATGGTTACAACTTTATCTATCACATCAATCGTACACCTGCCTTTACGGAATCCTAGTTGGTTTTCAGAGAGGCCCTGTGGCCCTCACTGAATGCCTCTATTCTGTCAGCAATGATCCTCTCCAGCAATTTGCCAGATGTGTCCAGGAGGCAGATTGGACGATATGATGATGGTTCGTCTGATGGTTTGGCCCCTTTCGGAAGAAGAACAAGGTGTTGATTTTTCCAGCAGTCAGGGAAACGCCCCTTTCTCAGACACGCCTTGTAGACTCGGATAAATAAGTCTGGTCTCGTCTTGATTGCGGTTTTCAGAGCTACATTCGGAATTCCGTCTGGGCCCGGAGCATTGTTGTCTCCTATTTTACGAGCTGCTTTCAGTAGTTCTTCACAAGTGATTGGTGGCACTTCTTCCAGGTCATCTGATCGGTTTTCAATGAGCACTACATCCGATTGTCGTGGGAAGAGGGTGTTCACTATCTTATCCAAGAACTCCGGACAAGTAGGTGAAGCCGAATCCTGTTTTCTCATCTTAGCCATAACCGTCCTGTAGGGTCTGCCTCAGGGATCCTGGTCGACCTCCTTACACATCTCCTTCCAGCACCGTCGTTGCCTTGATGGCTTTGCCCAAGGTTCTCCTGGCTTCGGCATACTGGTTTCTGAGAGCAGAGAAGGTCGAACGACCCCTTGCACGCTGGGCGTTTCTCCTAGCTTGGAGACATCTTCTACGGAGTTCAGCTATCTCCTCGTTCCACCAGAACTCTGGTTTGTGTCGGTGATTACAGGAACGCCTCGTCATAGCAGCGTCGCAAGCGTCGGTGACAAGCGTCATTAACTGCGCGACTACCTGATCAAGCGTATCCCTCGGCTCAATGTCACTGTCCTCCATCAAAGCGATGAAGGTTCCTCGATCAAAGGAGCGCCCGTTCCAGCCTCTTGTCCTCTCCCTACCCGGGTTTACTGGTCTCTGGGTGGTTATCATCTCGAATATGATCGCCTGGTGGTCACTCTGTGTAAGGTGATCACTGACTTTCCATGTCACCATGCGGGAAGCCAGGTTTTCGCTCACGAAAGTCACGTCGATGATGGAGCTGTTGCCGTTCCTCTCGAAGGTAGGAGTGATACCGATATTCAGTATCACCATATCCATCAGAGAGAGTGCATCCAGAAGGCTCTCGCCACGTCTGTCGGTCATTATACTGCCCCAGGCTGTAGCCCAGGCATTAAAATCACCAGCTATAATAAATAACAGGTCTTCTGCCTCGTAGTTCGTCAGCGATTTCATCCAGCATGTGCTGGAATCCTTCCAGGGAGATGCTAGGTGGAGCGTAGACGCTGCAAACGTATATGCCTCCCACCTTTGCCCAGACGAATCCATCTTTTTTTACTGTTTGTCTTTCTTCGATGAACAAACCCATGCGCATCCAGATAGCGGCTTTTCCAGTACGGTCCGGTATCCAGGACGACAAGTTGTCTAAGTTCCGGTACTGTTCACAGAGGATCGCCAAGTCAATGCTCAATTCACTTGCAGACAGCCAGAAGAGGTCCTGTGCTGCTTCACAATGATCCAGGTTTAACTGAAGGAACCTCATCGTCTTCTCTTGTGCAGTAACGCCATTGCTTCCCTGTAAGCAGGGCACGCACTACTTCCTGTTCGATGATTCCTGTCCAAATTCTCACTGCACAGGAGGCACTTCATCTCGGCTTATGTATATGTATGTGTATGTATGTGTATGTATGTATGTATGTATGTATGTATGTATATATGTATGTATGTATGTATGTATATATGTATGTATGTATGTATGTATGTATGTATGTATGTATGTATGTATGTATGTATGTATGTATGTATGTATGTATGTATGTATGTATGTATGTATGTATGTATGTATGTATGTATATATGTATGTATGTATGGTAAATGTTTGTATGTTGTAGTATATATTTGTATAGTGCGATGTATTTTGACTTATTATATTCCCAGAAAGTAAACAGGTAAAACACTTCCAGTAAATTCTTGCCAAGTCCATGCCATTTTTTTAAGATCTCTCCAATCGTGTGGAGAAATGGTGTTTTGGCCAGAGTCTCGACAGGCTGATACATGAGTTATTCTAGTATCTTATTGCAGCCCCAGACATCCCCTCTCGATGTGTGATGGTGGCCAGTGCCTTTCATTACCTGACTTCACTCTCAGGACGATATCACCATGAACTAGCCATAGATGAACATCTGACGCCCATTGATATGACTGCGAGTATACTGCACATGAGACGATGGGATGACTAAGACCTCCTGTGTGGTGCATGGAGAGGTCAAATTGGGGACCTCTGATAAACCACCACCCTCACTAGAGGACGTAGCGTGAGGCTGCATTTTACACACACCCTTCTTCTATCCATCCCCCCAAAAGTTAATCATTTTAAAAACAAAAAGGGTAAAAGATTTTAAACGGATACAAGATAAAGAAGAGAGAAAAGTATATATTATTTTAGCGTAAACTAGCAAAGTGTTTGTAAAAGTATAAAAAGGGCAAAAAGTATAAAAAGGTGGTAATTAAATCCAATAAAAATTATTTTAGAATTTTGTTTGCCGCTCTTACACCCCCATTAACCTTTTTACCCCATTTACTCGTTTTATCCCGTTTAAACTTTCTACTCTATTAAGCTTTTTAACCTTTCTGTCATTTTTACCCATTTTACCTTTTTTCCCCTTACTGATCTTTTTATTCATTTTACCTCTTTTACTTTAAAATTTATACCATTTTTATTTTTATTAGATTTACTTTTTGTCCTTTTTACCTTTACTTTCCATTTCCACCCCTTTTACCAGTTTTGTTCTAATGTACGTTTTGGCATTTTTCCCATCTGTCCATTTAGACCTCTTTGCCATTTTTGCCTATTTGGTCGTGTTGCCCTTTTTTATTAAACTTAAATTTGACCTTTTTTGGACTCTTGGTCCTTTTTGAGCTTTTTAAATTATTTACCGTGTTTAGCCATGAATAAAAGTTTTAGGGTAAAAATTTAAAAAGGTGTAAAAAGAGTCAAAGTCATTCAAATTTATTATTTTAAATAAAGACTAAAAGCTAATTAAAAAGGTTAAAAAGTGTAAAACAGATTAAAAGGATTAAAAATGCAGCAAGGGCAAAAAGGAAAATAAAAGGAAAGCAGGAAAATAATTCTAGAATGGGTAGACAGGGTTAAAAGGAACAAATGGGGTAGTTAGTATAGAAAGTAGATATAATTAATTTTAAAATTCTGCCTTTCAGGTGCACATGTTTGTACACAGAGGATACTTATTTCTAAATCTCAGAGTTCTGCGTGCGGTAGTTACCGAGCAACGCTCATCACAAACAAACAAATTATTCATTATATCAATATAGATAGACTGAAACTAAATTATTTAAAAATTATTTGAACGCAGACAGTTTTAGAAAAAACGCTTCAAAGTCAAAACTAAAAGTAACTAACACATACAGTTTTCGAAAGGCTAAAAGGGAGAACATGCCACGATTCATTATTCGTTGCACAATACATCCTAGCATTTACAAACATACTATTTGTATTGCTCACTTGTAAGTGTATTGTGTTTTTGTACGGTTAATAGTTATTAGTGTAAATCTATGTAAGTAAGAAAATAGAGTGATTTATATTTGATTTGAATATATGACTCAATTAAATATTTAACTTTGTTTGGCGTATTTTATCACGAATTAGAAGTCAAAATAGGTAAATTATTTTAACTCGTAGAAAGGATATATTATATTTCATGCTTGATTAGTCTTCATATCACTTGACAGCAACCTGATGCGACTAGCTTCTTATTGAGGTTAATAGTGGTATCCCTGAAGTAAAGGAAAAAGGGTGGCAGTCTTAGAGTAGTGCTGACAACTAGAAAAAATAAATTCGCTAGAAAGTGTGATCAGTCTCAAAAGGAGAATTGAAAAAGCAAAATAATATTTTCTATGTTCAAGATAAACTTTTGTTAGTTTTATCGCTTTGGGAGTTTTTTTCCCTTGTACTCATAAAAGCATTTTAGAAAACATTCTAATGTATTTTAAAGTAAGGAGTAGTAATAATTAAAGTTAAGACTTAAATAGAATGCTCTGGAAAAAACTATAGCAAAATATAGAAAAGTTGTGAATTAATGAATGAGACAGTTTAAGATTGGTAGATATATTAATTGTCATTAAAATACAAAAAGATTGATTATAATTTGATTCTAATAAACAACAAATTGTCAACTATAAAAATTTTAAATAAATTAATATAGTATCATCAACAAAACTAAAACACAAGTTGATGACAAGTTTAAAATACAAGTATTACATGTTAAAAATGTGTTACAAAACAAAGATATCATAAAGTAAGAACAAGAAAACGTTTGATGTTCAATTATGTTGTAAATAAAAATTATAAAATAAAAATTTATAGATTAACATCTGCTATTTAAAATTTAAATAAAGTTATTATGTGTTATTTTTACAAAGACTTTAAAGAATATAATATAGAGTATACATAAACAAGGATTTAAGTCCAATATGTTAGGTTAAAAAATTATGAAATTCTAAAGTGATGTATAAAATCTAAGCCTTATCTTATTCCAAGTCCCATTACTCCTTGTGATATCAGAAATATAAATATGCTGAGTTATATTCTTCAGACATGTTTCGATATCTAATACACCAATACACCATAGTCATGGACACAAGTCGTTGTGAGAGACATGAGGTGTGGATACGACTGCGAGATGTTAGCTCTCTCTCTCTCTCTCTATATATATATATATATATATATATATATATATATATATATATATGTGACATTAAAAGAGAGAGCTATATTTCACCTAACGTATGAATATAATAAAGTAGTTTGAGTAGCTTTAATTCAGAGATTGTTTACCTTCTGTTTTATAACTAAAACCCTTAAATCTGTTTGTCACTTTATATTTATATATATAATACTTGAAATCTGAATAAAATAATCTAGAATGTAACTAATTTATTTGCAAAATAAATCCAATATCAAACATGTTAAAAACTAACTGCAAGAGATACTAACACAACCAAAGAGTTTTTCTGTGTCTGACACCTACCTTATTAAATTATCACTTAGTTTATTGTTTAGAAAATACAGGGTGGCCCACGGGAAAGTAGCCCGCCTCCTATATCCAGCAGATGCCTCACTCTGAATTGGAGATCAATCCCCTTCCACCCCGTCTGCCGATCATCCATCTGGCGACGTCGTGTGCAAAGTCATAACGTTAATTTCCCCTTTTAATCAGTTGGTTTCAGTCCTTCTGTGGTTGTCGTGTCAAAAAGATGGTATTCTCTCTGCAACAGCGAATAACGATAGTGTAAGGCTATGGGCGAAGCAGATCAATTAAGGAAACGCAAGAATATTTCGCCGACAAGTACCCTGACATTAAACCTCCGCCGGCTAAAGGTTGTATTCAGAGCCTTGTGCAGAAGTGGCGCCAAACCGGCTCTTTCGCAAGTCATCGTCAGCAGTGGATTGAAAATAGCCCCCAAAATCTACCCGGAGACTGTCCCAGCAAGTTGGTGTATCACGAACGACGTGCCAGCGGGGCTGAAGTGTTTGCTTATGGAACCATATCGAGTAACATGTGTGCAGAAATTGAAAGAGCCCGACAAAGAAAACGTGTAAATTACTGTACGTGGTTGCTGACTATGATCGTTGGAAGATTTTTGGACCCATTTCTATTTTATGTCGAATGAAGCGTGGTTTAATTTATCAGGTTACGTGATTCACAGATCACGAGGTACTGGTCTACTTTAAATCTTCACATGACTCACGAAAAACCACTGCACGACTAGCAAATAGGCGTTTGGTGCGCAGTTTCAGGGAGACGAATAGTGGGCCCAATTTTCTTCGGTTCAATAGTGACTACTGCGGTTTATCTACACATGTTTGAACAGTTTTATGAACAACTGACACCAGAAGAAAGATTGTACTGCTTTTTCCAACAATATGGAGCAACATGCTACACCTCACGGGTTCGTGAATTGTTTACGGAAGAGCGAACTGTGAGCAAAGGGTTATGACCACCCCGATCCCCGGACTTGTCCTCGTGCGATTTTTATTTGTGGGGAAATTTAAAGCAGAGAGTGAATGATAATAATCCGTATACCCTGGATGAACTCGAGGAAAACATCACGAATGCTATTCGCAGCATCACTGTTGAAGAGCTCCTGGCAGTGACGGCTAGCATGCTGCAAAGTGCCCATAGGTTATCACTTTCAGCATATGTTGTTACATGTGGGTAAGTCAATAAAGCAGTTTGATTGCTCATTGTTCATGTCACAATATGGGTGGAAAGAGATTGACATCCTCCAATACAGAGTGAGGCGCCTGCTGAATATAGGAAGTGGGTTACTCTATGCTTTGATTATAATGGTCCACGCTTTCTAAGGGTTCTTTCATGAGGAGAAAAGTGCACATCACTCATCACTCCTATTTCTACACATCACTCATCACTCCTATCTCCACACATCACTCATCACTACTATCTCCACACATAGCTCATAACTCCTATCTCCACACTTAACTCATCACTCATATCTCCACACATCAATCATCATTGCTATCTTCGCATATCATACAGCCCTTCACAAAAACAAACCAATTTGTTTATTTAGTCTGATCGGAGTGAAGTGCGGAGATAGCAGTGATAAGTGGAGATAGGAGTGATTAATGATGTATGGAGATAGGAGTGATGAACGATGTGTGGAGATAGGAGTGATGTGTGGAGATAGCTGTGATGAACGGAAATAGGAGTGATGAATGATGTATGAAGATAGGAGTAATGAGTGAAGATAGGAGTGATGAGTGGAGATATGAGTGATGAGCAGAGATAAGAGTGATGTGAGGAGATAGGAGTGATGAGAGGAGATAGGAGTGATGAGAGGAGAAAGGAGTAATGTGAGGAGATAGGAGTGATGTGAGGAGATAGGAGTGATGTGAGGAGATAGGAATGATGTGAGGAGATAGGAATGATGTGAGGAGATAGGAGTGATGTGAGGAGATAGGAAGTATGAGAGGAGATAGTAATGATGTGAGGAGATAGGAGTGATGTGAGGAAATAGGAGTGATCAACGATGTGTGGAGATAGGAGTGATGAAGAGAGATAGGTGTGATGAGAGGAGATAGGAGTGATGAGAGGAGATAGGAGTGTGAGAGAATAGGATGATGGAGTAGATATGGAGTGAGATGTGAGAGATAGGAGTGATGAGAGGAGATAGGAGTGGATGAGAGGAGATAGAGGAATGATGATAGGAGATGTGAGGGATAGGAGTGATGTAGGAGATAGGAATGATGTGAGGAGATAGGATGATGTGAGGAGATAGGAGTGATGTGAGGAGTAGGAGTGATGTGAGGAGATAGGAGTGATGAGAGGAGATAGGAGTTGGAATAGGAGTGATGAGGAGATAGGAGTGATGATGAGGAGATAGGAGTGATGTGAGATGAGGTGATGATGTAGGAGATGATGATGAGTGGAGATAGGAGTGATGAGAGGAGATAGGAGTGTGGAGGAGATAGGTGATGTGAGAGGAGTAGGAGTGATGAGAGGAGATAGGGATGATGAGGAGATAGGATGATGAGGAGATAGGAGTGATGATGAGAGATAGGAGTGATGAGAGGAGATAGGATGATAGGGAGAGGATTGTGAGGAGTGAGGAGGGAGTGTGGGGATAGAGTGAGTGGGAAAGGAGTGTGGGAGAAGGAGTGGATGGAGGAGATAGATGAGAGAAAGATGAGGAGAGATGGTGAGTGAGAATAGGAGTGATAAAGAGTGTGGGATAGGAGTGAGGAGATAGTGATGGAGGAGATGAGGAGAAGGAGTGGATGATGGGAGAAGGAGTGTGTGATGGATAGTGAGGAGTAGAGTGTGGGGAGTAGTGAGAGAGTTGATGTTGGTGAGTGAGGAGTGTGGAGGGAGATGTGGGGGGTAGGAGTGTGGGGTGATGATGGATTGGAGTGTGAGGAGATAGGAGTTAGGTATTGAAGGAGTAGGGAGTAGTATAGGAGGGTGGGGTAGGGTATAGAGGTAGGGAGGGGAGATGGGTGAGAGATATATGGGGGTAGTGAGTAGTGATGGGGAGATGGTGAGTGGGATAGGTGTGTGTGGGGGGTGTGAGGTGGTGGGAGGGTGATGGGATAGGGTGGATGTAGAGTGGAGTGGATGAGTGATGTAGAGGAATAGGTGTGATGAGAGTGATGGAGAGAGAGGGGAGAAGATAGGTGTGGAGAGATAGAGTGGTAGGAGTTAGTGTGAGTAGATGTGGGATGGTGTGTAGAGATGAGGTGTGGAGATAGAGTGATGGAGATAGGAGTGATGAGGAGTAGGATGATGTGAGTAAGAGTGATGGAGGAGATAGGAATGTGTGAGAGTAGGAGATGAGAGGAATAGAGTGATGGAGGAAGATGATGGAGAGATAGAATGATGTGAGGAGATAGGAGTGTGAGGAGATAGGAGTGAAGATGTGTGGAGATGGAGTGATGGAGAGATAGGGATGGGAGATAGAGTGTGGGGAGAAGGAGTGATGAGAAGTAGATGATGTGGGATAGGAGTGTGAAGAGAGGTAAGAGAGATAGGTTGTGAGAGATGAAGTGGAGATGTGAGGAGATAGAGTGATGAAGAGATAGAAGGATGAGGAGATAGGAGTGAGAGAGATGGAGTGATGTGTGGAGATAGAGTGATGAGAGAGATAGGATGATGAAGAGATAGGATGATGAGAGAGATAGGAGTGATGTGAGGATAGAGTGATGTGAGGAGATAGAGTGATGAGAGAGATAGGAGTGATAGAGGAATAAGTGATGTGAGAGATAGGAGTGATGTGAGGAGATAGGAGTGATGGAGGAGATAGGAGATGAGTGATGGAGATAGGATGATGAGGAGAGATGATGAGAGGAGATAGGATGATGTGAGGAGATAGGAGTGATGTGAGGAGATAGGAATGATGTAGGAGATAGGATGATGAGAGGAATAGGAGTGATGGAGGAGATAGATGAGAAGAGATAGGAGTGATGAGAGGAGATAGGATGATGGAGAATAGAGTGATGAGAGATAGGAGTGATGAGAGGAGATAGAGTGATGAGGAGATAGAGTGAGTGAGGAGATAGAGTGATGGTGAGGAGATAGGAGTGATGTGAGGAGATAGATGATGAGAGAGATAGGAGTGATGTGAGGAGATAGAGTGATGTGAGGAGATAGGAGTGATGAGAGGAGATAGGAGTGATGAGAGGGATAGGAGTGATGTGAGAGATAGGAGTGATGAGAGGATATAGGAGTGATGAGGGGAGATAAGAGTGATGAAGGAGATAGGAGTGATGTGAGGAGTCAGGAGTGATGAGAGGAGATAGGAGTGATGAGAGGAGAAAGGAGTGATGTGAGGAGATAGGAGTGATTTGAGGAGATAGGAATGATGTGAGGAGATAGGAGTGATGAGAGGAGATAGGAGTGATGTGAGGGATAGGAGTGATGAGAGGAGATAGGAGTGATGTGAAGAGATATGAGTGATGAGAGGAGATAGGAATGATGTGTGGAGATAGGAGTGATGAGCGGATATAGGAGTGATGAGAGGAGATAGGAGTGATGTGAAGAGATAGGTGTGATGTGAGGAGATAGGAGTGATGTAAAGAGATAGGTGTGATGTTAGGAGATAGGAGTGATGTGAAGAGATAGGAGTGATGAGAGGAGATAGGAGTGATGTGTGGAGATAGGAGTGATGGGAAGAGATAGGAGTGATATGAGGAGATAGGAGTGATGAGAGGAGATAGGAGTGATGTGAGGAAATAGGAGTGATGAGAGGAGATAGGAGTGATGTGAGGAGATAGGAGTGATGTGAGGAGATAGGAGTGATGTGAGGAAATAGGAGTGATGAGAGGAGATAGGAGTGATGTGAGGAGATATCAGTGATAAGAGGAGATAGGAGTGATGTGTGGAGATAGGAGTGATGAGCGGAGATAGGAGTGATGAGAGGAGATAGGAGTGATGTGAAGAGATAGGAGTGATGTGAGGAGATAGGAGTGATGTGAAGAGATAGGAGTGATGAGAGGAGATAGGAGTGATGTGAGGAGATAGGAGTGATGTGAGGAGATAGGAGTGATGTGAGGAGATAGGAGTGATGTGAAGAGATAGGAGTGATGTGAGGAGATAGGAGTGATGTGAAGAGATAGGAGTGATATGAGGAGATAGGAGTGATGTGAGGAAATAGGAGTGATCAACGATGTTTGGAGATAGGAGTGATGAGAAGAGATAGGTGTGATGAGAGGAGATAGGAGTGATGAGAGAAGATAGGAGTGATGTGAGGAGATAGGAATGATGTGAGGAGATAGGAGTGATGAGAGGAGATAGGAGTGATGAGAGGAGATATAAATGATGTTAGGAGATAGGAGTGATGTGAGGAGATAGGAATGATGTGAAGAGTTAGGAGTGATATGAGGAGATAGGAGTGATGTGAAGAGATAGTATAGATGTGAGGAGATAGGAGTGATGTGAGGAGATAGGAGTGATGAGAGGAGATAGGAGTGATGTGAGGAGATAGGAGTGATGAGAGAGATAAGAGTGATGTGAGGAGATAGGAGTGATGTGATGAGATAGGAGTGATGTGATGAGATAGGAGTGATGTGAGGAGATAGGAGTGATGTGAGGAGATAGGAGTGATGTGAAGAGATAGGAGTGATGTGAGGAGATAGGAGTGATGTGAGGAGATAGGAGTGATGTGAGGAGATAGGAGTGATGTGAGGAGATAGGAGTGATGTGATGAGATAGGAGTGATGTAAAGAGATAGGAGTGATTTGAGGAGATAGGAGTGATGAGAGGAGATAGGAGTGATGTGAGGAGATAGGAGTGATGAGAGGAGATAGGAGTGATGTGAGGAGATAGGAGTGATGTGAGGAGATAGGAGTGATGTGTGGAGATAGGAGTGATGTGAAGAGATAGGAGTGATGTGAGGAGATAGGAATGATGAGAGGAGAGAGGAGTGATGAGAGGAGATAGGAGTGATGTGAGGAGATAGGAGTGATGTGATGAGAGGAGATAGGAGTGATGTGATGAGAGGAGATAGGAGTGATGTGATGAGAGGTGATAGGAATGATGAGCGATGTGCTTGCTCCTAGGCATGCACACCCCCTAGTATATGCCAAAGTTTGTCCCCATCTCTCTTTTAGGAATACGACTGTTAGGGAGACCCATAGAGCTAGTCTCTTATAGCCAGTTGTTCCAGGAACTATTTCCGTTGCGGACATATTTCAACAGACACAATACGCCCCACTTTTTAAAGTTCTCAGAAATTGTAATATTGTCAAAATATTTGTTAGTACAGATCTCACATTTTATTTTTAATAGTTTCA
This sequence comes from Timema cristinae, assembly GCA_039000515.1. NCBI lineage: Eukaryota > Metazoa > Arthropoda > Insecta > Phasmatodea > Timematidae > Timema > Timema cristinae. The sequence goes on along the minus strand of JBCFYV010003508.1, from coordinate 648,013 downwards.
CAATTTCATTGTTTAAGAATGTATTTATAATATTAAAAATAATAAATAAACTAATTAAATCTCGGCGTGGAAAAATGGATGAAAGGATAATATTCTAATATTCTAAAATGTGATATGTGAGCGTTACTTGTAGATAATGGAATGTTAATATGACGTGACTTGCACAAGGTGTGAACAGTTGGTTGATGAACGTGCGGAAAGAATATGAAGACTGTTAGCACCCACCACCATCTGCAATGGGTGGCCTTCACTCACAGCAAACTTTATTACCTTCCTTCACCCACGTCTAACACTCAGTTCGACAAAATGTCAACCTTCAAATATTCATAGCATTCCGAAGGGTAAAGTAATCGAATGTTTTGTTAGCGAACGACTTAGACCGAAATGTGTTCATTTGCTCAGCACGAGAACTTGCTCTTTTGGTTCGTTGTACACCATGTTGTGTACGGCACCATACACCATCACCAGCACAAAGATGGCGTTTAATTTAAAATATAATAAAGTTCACTGCATTCTGATTTCAGGATTTAATTTAAAAACTGAGTATTACATTTCATGTTTCTTACGTTTTTAATTTGATCAAAGTTGAGCTCGAATCCTCTTCAGACCTTTAAATAATTGTAGGCCTACTTATTATCGGACAAACCCGCCTCGGTGGCGTAGTTGGCTAACGCGCTAGTCGTGTTGAGCTCAACTGCTGAGGACGGGGAGATCGAGGTTCAAATCTCGGTCGGGTGAACTGTGGGTGGTTTTTCCTAAATGGTTTTCAACTATCCCTCCATACAAATGTGGGTTCACTTTCTCTAATTCAACCTTCCCAATTCCTAATCCATTAGCGTAATTAGTACTTAAAGCGTATAACCCGAATGGTTAGTAAGAAGCTGAGCTAAATATTATTATTATTATTATTATTATTATTATTATTATTATTATTATTATTATTACTACTATTAGCACCACGTCTTACTACGCGTTCGGGTTATACGCACTTACGCTAATGTGTAATGGTTGTGAGATGAAATGGAGGACCTACAGTTTAACGTGAAATCCGAACCACGGTGGAGGCCTGGCATTCCCCACATTCACAAGTTGTGATTATTACACGTCTTGTCAGAGGTGAAGGAAGGGTTTGGTAATAAGGATTGAACCCCGGATCCCAGCACAGAAGTCCAGGTCACCAGGTTACCAAGATATAGTTAAATAAAGTGTGCTTGAACTTGACACTGTTATTATTATCTTATAGATAATACTATCTCAAGTAGAAAGTAAGTGTATGATTGTGTGTCCAGAGAAAGCTAAGGCAATTTTAAAGGAGCTGGAAACTGAAATTTGTCCGGGAGGTGGATGGATTGCTCCATTTAACCATGGAAATATAAACTGGAACATTTTAAACTATATATCTAGGAAAAGGGGGCTTTAATAAGAAAACATATTTTTATTTTGTATGAAACTAAAATTTTGAAGACAGTTAGAGGGGCCCATATAACCAAATAAATCCTTAATTATTACATTTCTAAGAGTGAATTGGGTAAAAGGGGATGAGGGGTTTCCAATAATCGAACTGATATAAATAAATATTTATTATTGTGATAGAAGATTGAAACTAGGTGGTTAGCTAAGGAGACAACTCCAAATAGCTATAAGAGCCTGAAAACTTTAAATTTCTAAGTGGTATCCGGAAAATAGGGGACGGGGGTATAGGTATACTTTTAATTGGCAGAAAATTTAAATTTAGTAGTCAGGTAGAAGGGCAAATCTAGATAACAAAATAAGTCTTACAAAACTAAATTCTCTATGGGAGCTAGAAAAATAGAGGAAGGGAACAGGGATTTATAATTTCCAAAAATAATAGAAACAATTAATTTCCAGTGTGGTAGAAAACTGAATTTAAGAAGTAATAGGAAACATACATATGGCCATGCAAGATTGTACATTTTTAATTTTGAATAAAATCCCAGGAAATAGGGGAAGGTGATCTATAAAATGAGTTTTAGATGTGATGGAAAATCTAAATTTGGCAAGAACCTAATCAACTAAATCTTAAAGTGTTAAGTTTCTAAGTGGGAATTGAAGAAAGAGCGGTGTTGGAGGTTCAAGGGGCCTAACGGTTCCAAAACTGATACATTCAACTAATTGTCTGTATCGTAATGAGCTGAAGGACCGCTCCAAATAAACATAAAAGTATGAAAAGCTTTAATTTTTAAATGTAATTCTAGAAAAAAGAGGAGGGGGGGCTTTAAAATTTTGAAAAAAAAACTTTTAGGGTAAGATATAAAGATAAATTTGGCAGACAGGTAGAGAGAACTTCAGATAGCCATATAAATCCTTATTTACCTGCTCTATGTCATTGTGAGTCTAGTTCATTGCCGCACTGACTCTATCTTGAGCTAGTTCTATCCTGTCCACCTCATTACACCCTCCCATCTACGTCTAGATCTCCCCGATGGTCTCTTCTCATTGGGTTTGCCATTCACTATTTTGAACAAGGTTCTAGCATCTGCCGTTCTTGCTGCATGTCCTGCCCACCGTAATCTACTAGACTTGATTATTCTAACAATGTTTTGTGATTAGTACATCGTTATGTATCCTCTTCTGCCCTCCAGTAGCCTCATCTCTTATTGGGTCAAATACCTTCCTAAGCAACTTTTTTTCAACATACTCATTTTATTTCATCATGTAAATTAAGAGACCGCATTTCACACCCAAAGAGAACCGGTAAAATTATGGTTTTGTATATTCTGAATTTTACATGGCATGAAAGCAAGAGAGATGCCAACAACTTACTGACTGACTAATAGCATTTATTTCCCTAATTTCCTATGTAATATTGTTATTGCTAGTTAAAATTGTTGTTAAATATTTAAATTCATTAAACCTGTCAAATGATATGTTTCTCGCAGTAATCTCTAAATTATCTTCCCCAATATAAGTCATATGTGTGATCATACATATACTTAGTCTTTCCAGCGTTCACTTCAAAGCACGGGTTTGAAAAAGGGAGTTTGGGGAGGCTAAAATTCACAAAAACATCAATTACTTCTCAACGTGGTAGAAATCTTAAACTCGCCAGCAGGTAAAATACAACTCCAAATAAATATAAAAATCTGTAAATTCTAAATTGAAACTCCAGAAAATAGGGGAAATAGTGGTTATAAAATAACTTTTAGTCGTGGTATAAAATTAATATTTATCGGGTGGGTACAAGCACTGCTCCAGGTGAGCAAATAATTTCTAAAATTTGCAACTTCCCAGTGGGGGTTGGATAATAATGTGGGGGGGGAGGGGAGATTAACATTTACAAAACTAGTAGAAAAAATACTTCTCTGTACGGTATAAGACATAGGGGAATGGGGGTGTATAGGTGGAAAAATAAATATATTAACTACTTTTCACCGTGTGAGAAAGATTTACACTTTTCAGGCGGGTAAAAGAAGCACCACAAACAATAAAATGGTCTGAAACTTCTTAAATTACAAAATTAAGTACCGGAAAGTTCTCAAAATTTCATAATCTAATATTAAAAACACTTTTTGGAGAAGTGAAAAATTGTATTTGGCATGTAAACAAAGTCTTTCTGGATATACGATTGAAATATGAACATATAGAATTTCAAAATTGAAGGCCGGGAAATGGAAAAGCTTAAAATTTAAACAAATAATACAGAAACATATTTTGTATGTGGTTGAAAGTTGAGATAAGGCAAGCACATTATAAAACACATAATAATCAGATGAATCTTAATATTTCATAATGCGGGAACTGGAAAAGATTGGAGGGGAGGGATTCACTCTTCAGGATAGAACAAAATTTGAAAGTTTGGAATTCATAAATAAGGTGCTTGGAAATTGGGGAAGGGAATAAAATTTCTATTCTAGTAAAAAAATACCTTTTCAAGATGGTGGAAAACTTTAAGTTTGTAAAGGTTGACGTAAAACGTCTATACGTAGACGAATATAAAAACCAAATATTATTATAAAGTGTATCCATAGTATTACTAATATATAGCTAAGAATTGAAGGATAATTTGTCGCATATCTAAAAGTGAAATAACATTAATTTTTAAAAAAATATATGGAGACATAGCTTGAGTTCCATGATTATCTTTGGGATTAATTATCAATGTGTTTCTATAACAATGTGTATTACTTGGTTTCACTAATATAATGATCATGCCTAGGTATAGTATTGTGTTGTTAATGGATTTCCTTTGTTTGTATACTCAGTTTGTTGAGTAATCATATTTTGATTCAAATATTTGATCTATTTTAATTTATTAATTGCCAAAACTAGTTTGTCTTCTCCCTAGTTAGTTCAGGATTATACACGGGGGAACTATTAAAACTGTGGCAGCCGGATGTTGAGCGTCAGAATTTGATATATTTTGATGCGGCTTGCCCGGTCCCAACTACAGTATACAATCAAAAAATGGGAAATTTCAAATGAGACTGAAGGAAATGGGGAGAGAGGGGGCGGGCTATATCTGGCAGACCGGTTGAAGGACGAATCCAGATAGAAATTTCAAATTTTAAGTTTGTTCGACTAAGTGGTAGCTGAAAAAATGGAAAGGGAAGATGAAGTTTAAAATATACAAAACTAATAGAAACAACTACTTATCGGTGTGGCATAAAACTTAAACTCGAATGGAAGGTAAGTAGCCATAATGAGTCTGAAAAGTTTAAACATTTTAATGGGTCATGTAAAATGGGGGTATACAAAGATTTAAAAAACACTTTAAGGTGTGGTATATAAATAAAATGTGTCTAGCAGGTAGAAGTACTCCTAGAGATAGCCAAATAAATATTAAAATTTGAAATTTATAAGTTGGAGATCAATAAATAATGAAATAGTTATATTTCCAAAACTATTGTATTCAAATACTTATCTGTGGTTAGAAAACTTAAATTTGGCAAGTAAGTCTGGGAAAAACTCCAAATAAATATAAAAGTTAAAACAATTTAAATTTTAGAATGTGGCTTCGGGAGATAAGGGGGAGGGGGAAGGCATAACTTACATGTATAAAAAAATAATGTTGGTAAAAATTTGAATTTGTATGAAATATTAATAAATCAAGACAAATAGCAAAATTAATGCTAGCAACTTTATATTTTTAAGTGGAGACTGGTGGAAATGGGGAGGAGGATTAAAAATTTCCAAAATTAAAAAACTAAACCTACTTATTACTGTGGCAGAAGTTTGATATTTTTCAGGCACGTATAAGGATCATCCTAAGCCACCATAAAGTTATTAAATAAAACTACTTAACACTTGTATGTGTACAAAATTGAAATTTCGTGGGAAGATAGAAAGATGACCCAAAAAAACCCTGAATAAATTAAAATTTCAAATTTTAAAATGGGGGTTTTCAAATTTCAAAATGAAATGTAGGAACCAAAAAGGTTTGGGGGAGTAGTTTGAAATCTTTCTGAAATCTGAAAAAAAAACCCATTAAATTATTGATAAAAAGAGCGCTGCAGATAACATAAAAGCTGTAGAGTTGAAAATTTTACAATAGGTTTACGGGTAAAGGGTGAAATGTGAGGACCTCTCAAAATTTATAATCATCGAGGAAAAAACGAACACAAAAAACAAATATTAACTTAAAGGGGATCCATATAGAAATCACAGGATTATAATTAATGAGGAGCAATAAAGTAGTTGGTAAGTGGAGGCATCGTCATTTTACTCATTCTCCTCCACTGAGCCTTCTAAACGACATGCTATATAGTTTGGTCCTCTGCGAGTTCCAAGTGTGTTATTGCACTCGAGACAGCTCAACTCCCCGCCCAACGCATGCTCGCCTCCCTCTGGCATGATGACGACATGGCTGCGAGTGATCCCTGGATCGTCACCTTCCTTTAGCCCGTATACGATGCAGTAATCAGAGCAGCTCTCCAAGAATTTATTCTGCTCCTACATTCGGGGATCTGGCATCTCAGCTAGTGGTTGGTGTAATATCCTTTACCATCCTCCTCGGTGTAGTACTTCAAACCATCCTCCTCGGTGTAGTACTTCAAACCATCCTCCTCGGTGTAGTACTTCAAACCATCCTCCTCGGTATAGTACTTCAAACCATCCTCCTCGGTGTAGTACTTCAAACCATCCTCCTCGGTGTAGTACTTCAAACCTGTATTGATAATCTCAAGCGCACCCATAACTTCTAGCTCATGGCGAGCTGCCTAAACATGCTAAACGCAATGAATCGCCGCCCTCTCTAAGCAATCTCTGAGAGAAGGAGGAGTGGAACTTGTTATACAAGCACTTCTTCCCTACATAGACGATGTTCCACATATTATGTGTAGAATCGAAGCCTAACCATTTGACTAAAGCCGTATCTCCAGCAAGTCTAATAATCTTATTAATAAGGTACACATCTGGTTCGTATTTCTTCGCGAGATCCATGGTATAGAATTCTCTAACGATAGATTTACTCTGATATCTTTGAGTAGGAAAGTTCTAGGATTCGTCTTGGCAACCATTCGTATCTTGAACAGTTCCACTGACTAGTTTGTGGTATGCCTAATTGAAAAAACGTTCTTATTCATACTTCAAATTTTCAGGTGTATGTATGATCGATTATTTTGTTATTTAGCTAGATGGTAAGTAAGAGTCTTTCGTTCTTACATATTTTGACGTCATCTTGATGGTTTAGTGTAATGTTTGATATACCGGTACTCGTTTACTAAGGAATCCATCATATCATCCACCAATAATACCCTATTTAGTCGTAAATATGGTCCGCATCATGTTCTTGAGTGTTCGATTGAATGTTTCCATTTGTTCTCTTCCTCGACATTAAAGTTTTGGAACTGACTTTGTAAAACTTTGTTCCATTATCCGTCTATATATGACGTAAAGGAGGTATACCATTTACGATCAGCTTGCTAAGGGTCTACACCATAGCTGAGGTAAACTACTTCCCCGTCGTAGTCTTGACGGGTACGGCCCAAACACGTTTGTAATACACGTCTATGAGGGTGAGAAGCTACCTGTATGCCTTATTCGAGCTAGAGTAAGGTATCATCTCTACAAGAATGGCCTGTGGTAACTTGTTCAATCCTCGTACGTTGACAAGTCTTCTGACAAAATAATGTATGGCAGTTCAACGATGTTCTCGTGCAATATCATCCTTAATAGACGTGATTATGGACTTAATCTATATATAATAAATACTTGTATACAATGATTCCAGTCTTGCGTAATTCTCGCTGTCTTACACCAAATGACTTCCCCTGTTCTATGAAAGAGCTACCAAATTGTTCGGATCATCCCACTAAGTACAAACGATAAGTTTCCCTCCTTCTGTCTTATGTAATCCTTTTCCCTCTAGCGCATACTTCTCATAAAACATAGGTTTGATAATGCGTAAATAATTTGATCCTATGCGTGACTTGAAACGATTGAAGGGTTCGTTCTTGAATATATGTCCATTTATTACCCCGAGTGTAGGTTTGTACACGTTCAAATCCTCCTTAGTGTAGTTCATATAATATTTTCTGAAGAGTAATTCTTAAAGACCACTATATAAGTAACCACGATATTACTGTCCCATCCCTCTCATAGACTATGGTACCATCATAATATACACCGTTAGTTCTGTCAAAATTAGCGTGTGGTGTATAACAATGACTCAAATAATTGTTTGTTGTTCAGCCTTGTGCAAGACTTCCTCCTCCCTCACAACCCTCTTAAGATCCGATTCAGGTTCTATGCTCATCTTCGCCATTTTTTATAAAGGTTCTGTAATAGGCTTGAAGGTTTTCCTCGTGACGATATCAGACTCGTTTCTAACACGCGTGAATGTTTAGGCTTTCCTTAATTATCTTATTTGCTATGAAGATATCCTCTGCAACCCTCGACAAAATGGTGTGACGCATGAATGTCCATCTCAATGAATGCACTTAGTGGTATACACAATCGTACGTGTGACTTAATTCTAGACGTAGACTTAGTGCAAACTTTGAAAATTCTTCTAGTAAGAAAGATATTATGTAGATGCCTTCTGCCACCTCAAAAGGCACTCTGTTGATAGGTTTTGGATTCAATAAACAGGCAATGTTCTTCAATTTTAAATCCATTGTGAAAACTATTTCTGCTTTCTTAAACTTATAACCAGGTTTATTATTTAAAGTATGTATAAAATATCTCATATCAATCCTGATAGAGTTTGATTAGAACTAGATGTGCACGAAACCCTTTGTAGTGGGTTAGCCTAATTAGGCTATGGATACTGCATCCGAAGCTGATTTTCGTTTATCAATGTTCGGGATGGGAACACCTTGAACGTTGAAATAAAGACCGTCACCCTTCTCTCGGCCAGGTCATACAAGTCAATGTATGTTGTCTGCTGTAATTGGAAAGACACCTCTAGTTTCTACAAACTTAGTCTTAAGGAATTCAGCTCTCTGTAAGTTTTGGCATTCCTACTCTCCTTCAATACATCTTCCATATTCTCGATAAGGAAATCTACACGTTTAGCATTCATATCCTAGGAAGCTGAGAGCGAGGGTTTGTCCGTGTTTCGCATCAATCCTACTGGCGTAATACATCTTCCAGGAACTTGGATGTTCATGAACCTGACTCTTAATATGCTTTAGGATTTAGAATGATATTCCCTTTCTCCTGGCCAGCAGATGTATATATGTCCAAATATCAATATGGACAACACGGAGTCTTAGCACGGACACAGTCTGCGAGGAGTACTAGGATAATATAAATGTATTGGTATCGTCCCTATGGACCTCCTGATATTTGCTCAAGATGGACTAAAAAATTGTACTTGGATTTTCCGGCATAGTGAAATCAGCCCCGTAAACATTTGGAATGTAATATCCGTGTTCACATGATCAAAATAAGGGTATTTCAAGTTGGTATCTTTTATCTTGAAAGGTATTAAAATGTTAGTGTTATAGCTCAGCGTCTGTTTAGGGATCCAAAAGTAGGTCTGACCCAGAGAGAAACAGTCTATTGCCCTAGATCCACCTAAACCTGTATTCTATGCGGTCTATCGCAAGCGTACACGTTTTATCTTATAGGTTTTATAAATGGTTGGGACAATGTTGTTATTAGTTGATATGTTTCTGTTTTTTTTTAAAGCTACCTTATTAATATGAAAGCATGATGTGTTTTATGTACAGAGAGCAACAAAATTAAAACTTGGCACAATGTAGTTGTAATTATTGATACAGATAGATTTATTGTTAGTTAATTAATTAATTCATATTTTTGATTGCTCACCAATATTATAAACATTTTATGGATAAAACGATTAGTAAAAACTATTTGGGATAAATATTTAATTATTGAGTTTAAAGATTTAAAAACTCTATTGGTGCAAGAGTTTAGTTCTTGAACTGATCCAAGAGCAACTGTTGTATACCCGCTTGTATTCAAACACTGTTCCTTGAGCTGGTTTAACTTCATATTCAGTGTTCAAAGTTACGATGGAGACCAACCTTGACTGTGTTTTGCTCCAATTAGACTCGTGTTTTCCTAGCTACGTGATATATTCTAGAACTTACACACACACACACACACACACAAGCAGTAACATAATAACTTCATGGAGAGTGGTGAAGGGAATTCGTCCAAGTTTCACAAAAAAACTTGATTCAAATAAAAAGGTTATTCTCATATTATATACGTATTGACCTATTATAGAAGCTGGTCTATTATCTTCTGTAAGTAATGTTGCGTATTTACACTGAAAGAAACAACATATTACAGTATCCGAGTTGTTCTCAACCGGAACAAAGGTACACTAACATATTGGTGCGCTAGCATATAAGCACACTATCACATTAGTACACCGGCATATTAACACAATCGAACACTACCATACTAGCATATTAGCCTAGCACACTTGTATATTATTACACTCGTTACAATGAAAAATCACTTAGAGATTTACTCTAAAATTTTGAAGTATTTTTATGTCAATATTTTTAGAGCTACTACCCTCCCCTTTCAAGAAAATCCTGGATCCACCCCTGTGCTGTAAAAATATTTCCCCTAAGAGGTTTAGGAAAAACAACATCAACTTCTTGAAAGACTTACTTATATTTGCTTATTCTATGGCATTAGAGAATTGTTGCGTTAAAACTTAATTATTATCTCTTCACGACTAAAGCTCACAAAATTGTATTAATTTATTTGCCAGTATCTCAGAAACTATTGGTTTTATATAAATATATTCAGATAAAAGTTTTTTAATTTAATAGTACTAAAATTTTACAATGATAAATTATTTTGTATCTCAAATAGTTAAAGAGATGTGAAAATTTCCGTTTCTGTAAAGTACTCTAAAACTCATTTTCATGAGAAATAAAAATTTCCATCTTGTTTGTGATCTTGATCAACGTCTAGATACGAATTTTAATCAAAATCGCTAAAGACGATTTTGAGAGAATATATTTTTTCTCTTTTCACCCTTTAGTAAACTACTCTTAAATTTTGGGATAAACAGAGACACAGACGATATTGGAAAAAAAAAACCACTATTTAGGGTTCAGGGCTTCATGAAACTTGGACATGTATCAACATTTCAGGTTAGATTTTTTTGACGGCCACAATACTTCGCCTAAAATGTCAGAAAAATTTACATATATATATATATATATATATTTGCATATAGCTTGAAAACGATTTGTTTTATAAAATATATTTATCATAAATAGATCTACATGTATGCAATGATAAGTAATTTAATATCTCAAAGACTTACGAAGATAAAGTTAAAAATTAGAATTTACGCATCTGACCGGAACCCTTAAGGTCATTTTGACGAAATATTGAGGGTAGCCATTTGGTTTGTAACATTGATCAAACCTTTTAAATGAAATTTATTCAAAATCGTTTGATCCGACTTTGATAAAATCGATTTTTTTCTCTTTCCACCCTTTAATATACTAGCCTTAATTTTATGGTTGAATATCCAATTCCAAAAACCCCTCGTCACAACACTATTAAAACCCCAGATTCCAAGTTTTAGCCCAATCGGTAAAATAGTTTCAGCCATAGCCCGAGGTACAGACAGAGAGACGGACGGCATTGCAAAGACCCCTTTTTAGGGTTCGGGGCTTCATGAAACGTCGAAATTTGACAAAATCTCACGTTCAATTTTTTTGACAATCACAATACTTCCTCTATCTGTAAGGTAACGAGAAAGGAAAAATATTGATGTTTTTTGGTCCCCAAGGGTCGTATTAAAATGTTTACTTCCGGCAAGGCCGTAGCCAACCAAAAATGTCAGGGGGGAGTCGGTGGGCACATCCCCCAATTCTGAATGATAAACAGTTCTAGAAACTATCTGCAGTGTTTTCATGGCACATGACCCCTTAAATAACGAAGGCTAATTTTTTTTTAAATATTAAACACCTTTAGAAGCCATCTGGACAGTTTTTTTTATGGCAACATAACATCATAACTGCCAAAGCCCAGAAAAAATTAAAAATACTAAACAACTCTAGAAGCTCCCAAAAGTTCTTTTTATGGCAACACAGCCCCCTAATTTGTAACTGTACTATAATTTTGATATTGTTTGAACCATAAATAAAGCCATATATATTCTGTTCATAACATTTCGGGAGATTTGAAACCCCAAAACCCCCCTGACTACGGCCTTGACTTCCGGTCAAAATTTTTGACATTTTATTAGGGGTTGCACATCTTATGGTTATCGCATTGCTATTAAATTCCTCAATTCTACATTTTAACAACTAAATAGGTAAATATTGAACATTAAAACTAAAATTATAGAGATATATAACTGTTTTACAAACATTTCCCCTAAGAGGTTGAAGGAAAGAGAACATGAACTTCTTGAAAGACTTACTTATATACTTACTCTATGGCGTTGGAGAATTGTTGCGTTAAAATTTAAGTAGTATCTCTTTACAACTAAAGCTCACAAAATTGTACTACTATATTTGCCAGTATCTCAGAAACTATTGATTTTATAAAAAATATATTTCATATAAATTTCATTTTATTTTTAATTGTACTACAATTTTAAAATGATAATATATTTAGTATCTCAAATAGTTGAGGAGATACTGAAATTTCCGCTTCTGTAAAGTACCCTTAGATAATTTTCATGGGAAAATGAAAATAGCCAATTTATATTAATCAATGCCTAGATACTAATTTTAAACAAAATAGATTTTTTTCTCTTTTCGCTCTTTGTCAAACTACTCTTAATTTTAGGGTTAAACAGACACACAGTCAGATGTCATTACAAAAACCACTTTTTAGGGTTTGAGGGATCGTGAGACGTCAACATCCATCAACATTTTGGGTTGTATTTTTTTACGGTCACAATATTTTACCGTTAGTGTTCGAAAAGTTTATATATAATATATATTTCTTTTTCGTATGGTTTGAAAGTTATTGGTTTTATAAAAATATGTTTCAAATAAAAGATTTGTATTATAAATAACAAACACATTTGCAATGATAAGTAATTTCTCATCTCAAATAGTCTCAGATATATTATTTAAAAAAATAATATACGCATCAGACCGGAGCCATTAGAGTCATTTTGACGAAATATTTAGAGTTAAAGCTGAATTTGAGAAAATCGATTTATTCTCTTTGTGCCCCCCAGTAAACTACCATTAATTTTAGGTTTAGATATCCAATTCCAAAATCCCTCGGGACAACCCAATGTAAACCCTAAATACCAAGTTTTAGCCCAATCATTAAAATAGTTTAGGCTCTAGTCCGAGGTACAGACAGACAGACAGACAGACTGAAATTCAAAACCAATTTTTTTGATTCGGGGCTCATGTTGACAAATGTCAACATCTTGAATTAATTTTTTTTACCATCACAATACTTTATCTACCTGTAAGATAGCGAGAAAGTAAAAGTATATTTGTTTCCTGGATAATTTTTTGTTGTTGGTTAACTGATTACTTATTTTATCTTAAAAATATTTAAATGGCTGGAATGTTTTGATTCAAATTGGATATTAGTTTAAATTTTACAATTTAAGCAACTATAAATATAGTTTTTTTTATCTACAAAATCACTCAATAGTAGTTTATTGATTGATGATTTTTGAAAAATTTAACATTTAAAAATTGGTATTTGGAGACTATTTTACATGATAAATAATAAGGTATTTAAACTTTGTGTTAAATAAAAGAATATATGAGTAGTTTACTGATGACGTATTTTAAAAAATTTGTAATTTTTTTAAAATGACCTTTGAGAGTATTTGAAAATGGTTGTTTGGAAGGTTTAAAATAATATTAGGTAAAAATATTCAATAATTTGGGCTTGTTTATAAATAACTGATGTATTTAAAAAAAATTAAATGTTATGAAACATTTTTATTAAAATGTGTATATAAGGAATGTTAAATGTGATTAACAAGCTGATATGCTTGTTTATCTGCGAAAGTAATATTTTGGCGTAGTTTACTAAAAACCCTATTTTTGAGCTATAAAACCGCATTAGAAAGTCCGTATGTATGATTGTGTCGTAACATCTTTTTCGAAGGTAATCTAAGTGCGCCTCTAGACCTACTCAGTCTGACCAGGAAACTGGCCCCTAGCCCGACATCAGTAAGGGTACTCTTCTCAAGTAATCGTTTTCTCTCTCCTTATCGGTCCAAGTATTTTTAACACCGCATCATACTACCCATTCGAGACATACTTAGATTGAAGTGTTTAAAATATTAATTTTCAAAAACTTTTTTCTTGCATAGCGAATTTTGGTAAGTTGAGCGTGTTTTGACTATAAACGTTTATTTTATTTTGCTAAAAGGCATGAAATGTATTACACTTGATAGTAAGTGATAAGACGTCCTCTGCCTTGGCCTTTGTTTCAAATACAATGGTAAATCATATAGTTTTTTTATCATTTATGTGGTATTTTGGTGATATAAGTTGGCTACACTGAATTCCGACTGAGATGCAGCTCTCCAGGTGTGGTAGTAGCTCCCCCTCTGACTCGCGAGTTCTTGATATGAAAGATTCAAACAGTCGACGGTCAACACTTCCAGTCTCCACGTGGTGTTGAAGCAATCAACCATTCACACCTTAAGAAGCGATCTGTTGGTGTCACGGTCTATTAGTCACACTCTCACACACACACACAAACTGTGAAAGTGTTAGTTGTGACCGCAACCCATATCACAGCGTCCAATGTTCTTTACACTGGATATTGAGTGGTGTTGAAGGAAATTATTTCCACACAATATAATAACCAGAATGTGTCTTGCTTTGTTATTCAAAATGTGCCTCCTAAATCTAAAGTCTTGCAGATACTGTTTTATTTCTGTAAAAAACATACAGGACAATTAAATCCGATAGACTAAATAGGTGCTCAAATATATAATATTTTTTTAATCATACAGCATGGAACATTAAATAAATTATGATATAATATGTGAAGCCTATATTACAATACTAGTTCAAAATTTGTTGATTAACAATGATAATTCAAATTAATGTAATTATGGTAACATTCTTGAGTAAGACTTTAGATTCGGTACGTATCCTATTAGCAACTTACTATCTAATATAGGATGGTATCTTGAGGGGGGGGGGGCGGAAAGAGAAAAGTAGCCACATTGTGGAGAACCCTCCCGTACCCCTACTAACCCAAGTGTTTTTGGTCATGACTTGTGAACCCACATTCTGCCTCCCAAACTAGCACACCCAAAAGGGACTGGGACAGTTATTTCTGTAATGAGATGAGAGCCGGGTTATGTTGCTAGGATAGTAGTATCACACCAAACATCACACTAGGATAGCTGTATCACACCAAACATCACACAAGGATAGCTGTATTACAACAAACATCACACAAGGATAGCTGTATCACACCAAACATCACACTAGGATAGCTGTATTACAACAAACATCACACAAGGATAGCTGTATCACACCAAACATCACACTAGGATAGCTGTATTACAACAAACATCACACAAGGATAGCTGTATTACAACAAATATCACACAAGGATAGCTGTATCACAACAAATATAACATAAGGATAGCTGTATCACAGCAAACATCACACAATGATGGCATATCATACCAAACATCACACAAGGATGGCTGTATCACAACAAACATCACACTTGGATAGCTGTATCCCACCTAACATCACACAAGGATAGCTGTATCACACCAGATATAACACAAGGATAGCTGTATCACACCGAACATCGCACAAGGATAGCTGTATCACATCAAACATCACACAAGGATGGCTGTATCACACCAAACATCACACAAGGATAGCTGTATCACACCAAACATCAAACAAAGGTGGCTGTATTACAACAAACATCACACAAGGATAGCTGTATCACACCAAACATCACACAATGATGGCATATCACACCAAACATCACACAAGGATGGCTGTATTACACCAAACATCACACAAGGATAGCTGTATCACACCAAACATCTAACAAAGGTGGCTGTATTACAACAAACATCACACAAGGATAGCTGTATCACATCAAACATCACACAAGGATAGCTGTATCACACCAAACATCACACAAGGATAGTTGTATCACATCAAACATCACGCAAGGATAGCTGTATCACACCAAACATCAAACAAAGCTGTTTTCCTTCCCTCTCTCTAAGCCAATATCTTGTGTGTTCTCTACCTCACTCATGACATGGCGTTTATTTTCATGTTTATAATCTGTTAAACGTGATGGTTTTTCCCATATCGTTCCATTCTTATAGACTTATGTTAAATGGAAATTATTTCTCCTATCTTTTTCCTCTTTATATACACTACTCTCTCTGTATACATCATTGTATATCACCCTATAGTAAGTGTTAACCTAGTATTTACTGGTGTATACTTATTGTCATGTTCTGTCATACTTTGTCAGTATGTATCTAATACTATACTTTTCGCTTGAACATATATATATATATACACACACACACACACACATATGGTTGTATTTGGTTCTCGCTCAGATACTTTAAGTGCATCCGAAATTAAATATTTGTTTTTATAATTTATCTTATAGGATTACAGAACTAATTTAATTTAATTTAATTTAAGTTTTTAATAATAAAAATTTTGTACATGCTTTTTACAAGAAACTCATTGTTAACATCGTTACTCTATGTTTTAGTATAAATGCAATTTGCATTTCCTGGTTAAATATCACTAGGCTATGTCTTCATCTCTACTATATTTACACTCAATTAAATCTTTCCATATTTTATTTTATTACAATTTAATATTCCTCCTTAATTTATTCCCTCTCCTAGTGTCCTGATGGTGCCATTTATATGTCTATATTTTTAATTAATCATTTATGTAACAACTATTGTAGTTTTAATATTTAACTTTTAACCATTTTAATTTAATCTATTTTATATTTTATCTTATGTATTGTCAATATATCTTTAATTTCTTGATCCAATTTCTTAAAAAGCTATTCTCAAATAATCCTAATAAATTCTGTAACACTAGTTTTATTGTAACAAATTAAAATTTCACCAAATCATTTTGTAACTAAGAAGTCAAATTTAAAACATTATGACTTCCAACATTTCACTTATTTAAAACTTGATTATTTGTAAGACCTGTTTAAGGTGTTACCAACTAATTTAAATAATTTCCTTCATCATTTATACCTGTATATGTTCTTTACTACTTTTTTTTTTATCTAAAGTGTGATTGTTAAGGGTATATATCTGGTGGATATATGTAAGTACATGTGAAAGTCCCTGGGATCGATTTCCTGGTATCTACTTTTATTAAATTAAATATAAACTTATTTAAGTTAGGTGTAATTAATTGAATTGATTTAATATTTTCTTAATAAGACGCGTTTAAATATTGGTTTAAAAGCAAATATAAAATTATTGGACTCAATAATATAAAGAGGATTAAACGCGTTTTCAATAATCTTTTGATTTTTGGGGGAGAAGTGGGGACTTATTTAAGAAACTTTTGTTCTCAATTAAATATTGTTTGGTACTACTCTTAACATTTTCGTTGCTACTAAACAGCTCTAACCTATTCATTGAAGATAATAATTGATAATTTACCGATAGGTAACTAGAACTTCAATAAATATAGTAATTTTTTACAAAGAAATGTAAATGCTATCGAAAATTCCCCAAAAAGTTTACTTTAGAACGATATTAAAATAGGGTGTTCGATATAAACTTTATTTTTAATTTCAACAATTTATTCTTTGAATACATTTTAAATACTAATAAAGAAGGGATGAACTTTAAAATACTATAACTATAAATACGTAGCCCCAAACTGAAAAAAAATATATACGTCTAGAAATGTGGACAAATTTCTACTTTATATTGTGTGCTCCCAATTTCTAAAAACAACCTTGTTCCGGGCAGTCTTGTCTGTGAGAAGACAACCTGTGTTAGTACCATGCTATTTTCTTGCCTGTGAGAAGACAACCTGTGTTAGTACCATGCTATTTTCTTTCTCCACGTGTGAGAGTAATAGAATACTGTGAGGTTGATATATTTCTGATTATAGCGTCCATAGAGCATGGCAAGGCTATTTATTATTATTATAAGAGTGATATTACATCTCTGTTCGTCCTTCATATTGAGGAGGTATTAAAGTTTCCTTTCTAATTTTGAAACTACTAAACCATCGTCTTCTTATCCTGGTGTGGACAAATAAACCTTTACAAGTCCATTTTACCGTGTCTTTCTACCCGTTACGTTTATTTGTAGATTTACTAACTAATCTAATATGTTAGGAATGAGGAAGTAAATTTAGAGAAAATATAACGCCATTTGCGTGGAGGGAGAGTGGAAAGTAATTTAAGAAAATTAGCCTTAATGCACATGACCAGGATTTTAGCCCCGATCTCCCCGTCATCGGCAGTCTAGTCTACTGTTATAGTGACATCTTAGACCATGTAGCCACCGAAGCGGGTTTGCAGGTTGACTTTATTTACCTAATGGAGCTAATAGAGCAATATTTTCAATCCTGTTTCGCTGTGTGAGGATATTAGCTCTTACTTGTCCTTAAATTTTAACATGAGCCGCTAGTTATCTGCTCTGTAAAATACAACAGAACAAGTCCCGTCTTGTTCCAACGAGTGTGTTTGACATTGCTGACGACCAAATAACAGACGAGAGACTATACACATTTATTAAATGTGTATACTATCAGTTTGAGCTGTTCTTCGCACGGGTAAGACGTTTAAAAACTGCATCAAATTATAACTGGGCGCCATTGTTTTTCTCGTTGAGTTTTGTGTTGTATGTCTATGTCGTGTCCGTTTCCGAGAGCCCTTCGGGGCTGGTGTTAACTGTCTGTCCTCTATGTTTCACATGTTTTATTAATGTTATAATCTGTTATATGTGTTACAAGAATTGAATAAAACCCTTTCAAACAAACAAACAAATTATAACTTTCAACATTTTCAGAGTTCCTCCTACAATCCTAAACTAACTAGGGCCGTCTCAAAACAATAATAGCACTCAACATTAAATATTTGAAACAAGATCCAAATGAGTGCACAAACGAATGCAATCCATTGACATCGCCATATTTGCTCTCTTATAAGATAAGTGAAATAATTTAATATATATATTGTCACATTAAAATGTTGTAAAAATACAATAACGGGCTTACCAAAGGACTTAAATGAAATAATAGACTCTTATAAAGACATATTGATTAAATGATCTTCATGGTTTCCCAGTGGTCATCATGGCTCACCAAGCTATGCCATCATGGCTCACCAAGCTATGCCACCTGGAGTTGTTTATTTTCATTAATCTGTCAATCCTTAGATATTTATCTTTCTAAGCTAACGCTATGGAAACGTTTTAAGGTAGGCTTAATCTTTACTTACTTTTTGTGTTTTGGTTTTTTACTTTAGGTTTTTCGTTTGCCTATATATAATTAAAAATATCTACCCTATCTATTTTTCTTTCTATTCGTTTAGCAATTTTGAGCCTTCCCCAACACCACCCGCCACCCTCAATTTCCTCGACATTTATTTTTAAATTCCAAATTTCCCAACTTTCATGTTATGGTTCTTTTAAACCAAATTTGCCAAACTGAAAGGTACATTTTATAAAATCGTTGGAGAGATTTCCCGTTTCTCCCCCTCCCGTGCTTGACCCTTTCCTCAGCCCCCTCCCGTGCTCGACCCTTTCCTCAGCCCCCTCCCGTGCTCGACCCTTTCCTCAACCCCCTCCCGTGCTCGACCCTTTCCTCAACCCCCTCCCGTGCTCGACCCTTTCCTCAGCCCCCTCCCGTGCTCGACCCTTTCCTCAGCCCCCTCCCGTGCTCGACCCTTTCCTCAACCCCCTCCCGTGCTCGACCCTTTCCTCAGCCCCCTCCCGTGCTCGACCCTTTCCTCAGTCCCCTCCCAAGCTCGACCCTTTCCTCAGCCCCCTCCCAAGCTCGACCCTTTTCGGTTCCCACATTACAATTTTTTTTAATTTTAACACTTATTTGTTTATCTAATATGGTTCTTTTACATGATTGCTAAATTTAAACTTTATTCCACAAATAATAATAATAATAATTAGCACCGCGTCTTACTATCCGTTTGGGTTATACGCTTTAAGTACTAATTACGCTAATAGATTAGGAATTGAGAAGGTTTAATTAGAGGAAGTGAACCCTCATTTGCGTGGAGGGAGAGTGGAAAACCATTTAGGACCCCCCCCTCAATTCACCCGACCAAGATTGGAACCTCAATCTCCCATCCTCGGCAGTTGAGCTCAACACGACATTTTTAGTTATTTGTCAAGTAACATACCGAAGGGAATGTTTTCCATAAATCATAATATAATTATCATACAACACATTTCACTGCCTCCCCCTCCAGCCTCTACATTTTTTATTTCAAATTTGAAAAATGTGTTTTTAGTGTGATCTCTTTACCATCTTGATAAATTTCAATGTTTTAGTACATCTTTAAGTGGTTCATAGTTTTAGCTATGGAAATTTCCAGCACTGGCCATTTCCCATAACCCTAAATTACAACTTGTGTAATGTTTGTTTGTCTCCATTTGTTGGTTTCCAGTAAGCTTGAAAAGTATTAATTGTCTCGAGATAAGACTTCTTCTCTTGTACTGCTTATTTTCCAGGAAGCTATGGTGAGCTATATACCATCACGCTTGCTCATCAGCGAGCGAAGCTGTGTGTAAGCAGTGAGCATTTGTCGCGGCTGGTATAGCAAGTACAGAAGATGACACGTGATATGGGTTTGGAGGGGGAGAGAAATTGCGTTAATCCCTGTTTCTTCTAGAATCTTCGTAAGCACATAAAATACTTCTCTTGAAGTTTCATTCTTTTCTAGCATTTGAAGTTGTTGAATGTGTGGACAAATGATAGTTCGTATTTAATTGTATAGATTTATATGTCCATTTTCCAGATTTCCAATCATAATAAGCAACTGACACCGCCATATAAGTAACTTCATGAAGGCTTCACTCCAGCAAATCGAGGTTATATCACTTTGAAGGTCACAGTGTAAAGGTCGACCCGCATAGCCTTGCCCGAAGTGATATGATAACACACGCCTTATTTTATTCACAGTAGGTTCAAAAACAACCCAAGAACTGTTTCGATTATAACATTAGGATCCATCAAATTTGGCTTCATATGATTTATCCAAAATACTCGAACAAATCTCAGTAATGTATTGTAGCGGTAGCCTACTTGTAGCGTTTTCCTGGAGATCAAGTTCTAAACAACGCTCTGGTGGTCTAGGGGTAAGGTGCCCAAACTTCTGTGCTGGGGTCTGGGGTTCAATCCTCGGTCCCGGCACAAATTTATCTGATTTCCAAACCCTTCCTTCACCTCTGACAATACGTGTATTAATCACAACTTGTGAATGTGGGGAATGCCAGGCCTTCACCGTGGTTCGGATCCCACGTTAAACTGTAGGTCCTTCATTTCATCTCACAATCACCCTACCATTACACTCTAGCGTAAGTGCATACAACCCGAACGGGTAGTAAGACGCGGTGCCAATAATAGTAATAATAATTTAAGAAACCAAATTATTAACTTAATTTGAAATAAGTTTTTAATGTTGACACATCTGAAATAATTACCGATATTTTTTTAAATTATATTGATTTTGGGAAAATGATGAATAATTGAGATTAAATGAAAAAAATACCATACTATAATTAATATTGGACATAGATTTAGAAATGATTTGGGCTTTTATCGTTTACTTTATTACACGTTTGAGTGTCACAAAATAATTATATAACACACTCATTTTTAATTAGGTATTTACCTTTTGTAAACAATAATATGACTGGTTTCTATCTCCTCCCGCCAAGTCTAAAATTTATCGGATAGTCCAATTTATGGCTCATTAAATGCCCAAATGTGTGAGAACAAACTATATTTGAGTTATTTGTGTCCATCACAGAACTAGTGTTTGTAAGGTCCACTCTCAGTTGGCTATGATTAACAAGAAGTAGAAGCCCGAAGTTAGAATATGCATTCCAGACAGCTCTACTGCTAAAAAACTAAGTGTCGGTCTGTTTGTTACTAGGATCTCTGGAACTGATCAACTGTTAGCCATGTCGGTCTGTTTGTTCCTAGGATCTCTGGAACTGATCAACTGTTAGCCATGTCGGTCTGTTTGTTCCCAGGATCTCTGGAACTGATCAACTGTTAGCCATGTCGGTCTGTTTGTTCCCAGGATCTCTGGAACTGATCAACTGTTAGCCATGTCGGTCTGTTTGTTCCCAGGATCTCTGGAACTGATCAACTGTTAGCCATGTCGGTCTGTTTGTTCCCAGGATCTCTGGAACTGATCAACTGTTAGCCATGTCGGTCTGTTTGTTCCTAGGAACTCTGGAACTGATCAACTGTTAGCCATGTCGGTCTGTTTGTTCCTAGGAACTCTGGAACTGTTCAACTGTTAGCCATGTCGGTCTGTTTGTTCCCAGGATCTCTGGAACTGATCAACTGTTAGCCATGTCGGTCTGTTTGTTCCTAGGATCTCTGGAACTGATCAACTGTTAGCCATGTCGGTCTGTTTGTTCCCAGGATCTCTGGAACTGATCAACTGTTAGCCATGTCGGTCTGTTTGTTCCTAGGATCTCTGGAACTGTTCAACTGTTAGCCATGTCGGTCTGTTTGTTCCCAGGATCTCTGGAACTGATCAACTGTTAGCCATGTCGGTCTTTTTGTTCCTAGGATCTCTGGAACTGTTCTCCTGTTAGCCATGTCGGTCTGTTTGTTCCCAGGATCTCTGGAACTGTTCAACTGTTAGCCATGTCGGTCTGTTTGTTCCCAGGATATCTGGAACTGATCAACTGTTAGCCATGTCGGTCTGTTTGTTCCTAGGATCTCTGGAACGGTTCAACTGTTAGCCATGTCGGTCTGTTTCTTCCCAGGATCTCTGGAACTGTTCAACTGTTAGCCATGTCGGTCTGTTTGTTCCCAGGATCTCTGGAACTGATCAACTGTTAGCCATGTCGGTCTGTTTGTTCCTAGGATCTCTGGAACTGTTCAACTGTTAGCCATGTCGGTCTGTTTCTTCCCAGGATCTCTGGAACTGTTCAAATGTTAGCCATGTCGGTCTGTTTGTTCCCAGGATCTCTGGAACTGATCAACTGTTAGCCATGTCGGTCTGTTTGTTCCTAGGATCTCTGGAACTGTTCAACTGTTAGCCATGTCGGTCTGTTTGTTCCTAGGATCTCTGGAACTGATCAACTGTTAGCCATGTCGGTCTGTTTGTTCCCAGGATCTCTGGAACTGATCAACTGTTAGCCATGTCGGTCTGTTTGTTCCTAGGATCTCTGGAACTGTTCAACTGTTAGCCATGTCGGTCTGTTTGTTCCTAGGATCTCTGGAACTGATCAACTGTTAGCCATGTCGGTCTGTTTGTTCCTAGGATCTCTGGAACTGTTCAACTGTTAGCCATGTCGGTCTGTTTGTTCCTAGGATCTCTGGAACTGTTCAACTGTTAGCCATGTCGGTCTGTTTGTTCCCAGGATCTCTGGAACTGATCAACTGTTAGCCATGTCGGTCTGTTTGTTCCTAGGATCTCTGGAACTGTTCAACTGTTAGCCATGTCGGTCTGTTTGTTCCCAGGATCTCTGGAACTGATCAACTGTTAGCCATGTCGGTCTGTTTGTTCCCAGGATCTCTGGAACTGATCAACTGTTTGCGATAAAGTTAGTTTTAGATCATGTAGATTTACAACGTGGGAACTTTAGAACATTGATCAAATTAATTGACCTTTTTTTAGTTGTAAAGGCTATGTGCAATGCGCATGTAAGTACTAAATACGCTAGCAAATTAGGGTTATAAAGGTTGAATATAAAGGAAATGTTTCTGCTTTTGTTGAAGAGAGAGTGTAAAACTATTTACCCCTCAGTATACTCGAGTGAGATTTGAACCCCGATCTTCTTGTCATTATCAGTCTATCTTATTGCGAGAAGGATGCCTTAGAACATGCGGCCACCGGAGCAGGTAGAGGATTAATTTAAAAATTCGATGTTTTTTTAAAGATGTTGTAATAAAAAACGTGATCAATAATGGATTCTCCTAGGGAATGTATAATTAATTATTTCTGCCTGTATAAGTTGATCACCAAATCCAGAGAGTAATTACAAAGTACATTTCAAGAGTGAATCCATAGTAAAATAATATTTCAGTTTAGTTGGATGTTTTGAATTCACAGATCCTGTACTTATCTGTTCTCTTATAGCTGGAGGACCACAAAATAGATTTGAATGCAGTAGTTTTTATATTATCTTGAATATCGCCAGAAAGGTTATAAGCCATTTAAAAACAATCCATGTCTTCCAGGGCTGAGCAGTAACGTTGAAGGCAATACAAGTGTTTTATATACTCTGTGGAATAGAAAACGTGAGGACTGCCACAAGTGTATCTACTATTATGACTAAAGGAAAAAGTTAGACACGAAGATATATATCCGGTAATAAGTTCGGAGATTCCAGATTCAATCATCGACCCATAAGATCATGCAAGTGTAACTAAACATATGACACGGCCAA
The DNA here is from genome assembly GCA_039000515.1 of Timema cristinae. Classification (NCBI taxonomy): domain Eukaryota; kingdom Metazoa; phylum Arthropoda; class Insecta; order Phasmatodea; family Timematidae; genus Timema; species Timema cristinae. Next base: position 624,015 of record JBCFYV010003508.1, on the reverse strand, counting down.
TATGTACTTTTGAATCGATCGTCTCCGTGCATGCAACTAAAGCTATCCAAAGAGCTTTCAAAGAGCTAAGTTGACGGTCATTATGGATATCCCAAATACCTGACACCATTCCGACAAGAGAGTGCTTGGTCGTGGTCCGTTCTTGAGCTGGGGATGGACGACCATTTGATTCTGTCAGTCATGTGGAGCTGTGTTCTGTCAGTCATGTTGAGCTTGTTCTGTCAGTCATGTTGAGCTTGTTCTGTCAGTAATGTTGAGCTTGTTCTGTCAATCATGTGGAGCTGTGTTCTGTCAGTAATGTGGAGCTTGTTCTGTCAATCATGTGGAGCTGTGTTCTGTCAGTCATGTGGAGCTTGTTCTGTCAGTCATGTTGAGCTTGTTCTGACAGTAATGTTGAGCTTGTTCTGTCAATCATGTGGAGCTGTGTTCTGTCAGTCATGTTGAGCTTGTTCTGTCAGTCATGTTGAGCTTGTTCTGTCAGTCATGTGGAGCTTGTTCTGTCAGTCATGTGGAGCTGTGTTCTGTCAGTCATGTGGAGCTTGTTCTGTCAGTCATGTGGAGCTTGTTCTGTCAGTCATGTGGAGCTTGTTCTGTGCAGTTTCATCAAATACATCAGATGTGTAAGTAGATCAATAAGGTCAGAGATCAAGGGACGTGTAGTATTAACGTGACCAATGAGGGGGGACAATATTGAAGTTGGGATTATTCAAGGTGTTATAAGTATAGCGGCGTCATGCAAGTTAGACCAGACCAAACAAATCGTAAGGTCTCTCTCGGACAAGACCGTGAAGGACTTGGGTCTCCTTCTACTCGCCTTTATTGAACACTGAACAACTTACCGCACACATAAAAGTAGTATAGAGTGTTCTAGATCAAGTAGGAGTTGCGCCCGGAGGTAGAGGAAATAGTTTTATAATTAATGTATTTACCAAGCTAATCACGAGGCTGACAAGTTCAGCGCCTGACTGAAAGATCATACACATGCTCAGACGTTGTGAAACTCTCCGTGCCAACCAACATGCACATCATCCACCTGTGTGAAGACAATAACTAGTCTTATTGGTGGATATATTGCTAAAACTTTGCAATTGAGTTTTCACAGAGCACGAAAACAAGGTGTCCTTGAATAAATCCCAGATATGAGCCGTCGTCAAGAATATCGAGTAATGAGACAATTCATTCATTGCGACATACTTCTTTTGCAAAACAAGCCTATTTCATGGTTTCAATAACAATCTATTCTAGCTCTGAAAATGAATCAGCTGATAAAATTAACGATTGTATATTAGACCAGTTTGAAGCGCCATACCACAATTACATGTCCATAGACACTATTACCCTGTCTAATTTTGGAATTCTCTTAATCCTTTCTGCTAACCCTTACACGCTCTCCAATTAAAATTCGAGCACCCATCGTTTTGCTGCGTAATTTGAACTCATCTAAACTGTGTGATAAGACCCATTTACAGGTAAACAGTCTGCCAAACATTATCTTAGAGGTGACTGTCATGGCAACTCACAAAGCAGGAAAACAGGCCATGATACAAAGAACACACGTGATTCCATCAGACCTGCCCTTACAGTTTAAATGCATTCAGTTTCCAAACAAGGTTTGCCATGAGATGACCTTCAACACAGCACAAGGACAAACCCTGAAGGAGACAGACGTTGATCTCCACAGCAAGTGTTTCTAACAAGGACAAACCCTGAAGGAGGCAGACGTTGATCACCATGGCAAGTGTTCTCACAAGGACAAACCCTGAAGGAGACAGACGTTGATCTCAACAGCAAGTGTTTCTCACAAGGACAAACCCTGAAGGAGGCAGACGTTGATCTCCACAGCAAGTGTTTGTCCTATCTCCACAGCAAGTGTTTTCACAAGGACAAACCCTGAAGGAGACAGACGTTGATCTCCACAGCAAGTGTTTCTTACAAGGACAAACCCTGAAGGAGGTAGACGTTGATCTCCACAGCAAGTGTTCTCACAAGGACAAACCCTGAAGGAGACAAACGTTGATCTCCACAGCAAGTGTTCTCACAAGGACAAACCCTGAAGGAGACAGACGTTGATCTCCACAGCAAGTGTTTCTCACAAGGACAAACCCTGAAGGAGGTAGACGTTGATCTCCACAGCAAGTGTTCTCACAAGGACAAACCCTGAAGGAGGTAGACGTTGATCTCCACAGCAAGTGTTATCACAAGGACAAACCCTGAAGGAGACAGACGTTGATCTCCACAGCAAGTGTTCTCACAAGGACAAACCCTGAAGGAGGTAGACGTTGATCTCCACAGCAAGTGTTTCTCACAAGGACAAACCCTTAAGGAGGCAGACGTTGATCTCCGTGGCAAGTGTTCTCACAAGGACAAACCCTGAAGGAGACCGACGTTGATCTCCACAGCAAGTGTTTCTCACAAGGACAAACCCTGAAGGAGACAGACGTTGATCTCCACAGCAAGTGTTCTCACAAGGACAAACCCTGAGGAGACAGACGTTGATCTCCCTGGCAAATGTTTCTCACAAGGACAAACCCTGAAGGAGACAGACGTTGATCTCCACAGCAAGTGTTTCTCACAAGGACAAACCCTGAAGGAGGTAGACGTTGATCTCCACAGCAAGTGTTCTCACAAGGACAAACCCTGAAGGAGACAGACGTTGATCTCCACAGCAAGTGTTTCTCACAAGGACAAACCCTGAAGGAGGCAGACGTTGATCTCCGTGGCAAGTGTTCTCACAAGGACAAACCCTGAAGGAGACAGACGTTGATCTCCGTGGCAAGTGTTCTCACAAGGACAAACCCTGAAGGAGACAGACGTTGATCTCCACAGCAAGTGTTCTCACAAGGACAAACCCTGAAGGAGGCAGACGTTGATCTCCGTGGCAAGTGTTCTCACAAGGACAAACCCTGAAGGAGACAGACGTTGATCTCCACAGCAAGTGTTCTCACAAGGACAAACCCTGAAGGAGACGGACGTTGATCTCCACAGCAAGTGTTCTCACAAGGACAAACCCTGAAGGAGGCAGACGTTGATCTCCGTGGCAAGTGTTCTCACAAGGACAAACCCTGAAGGAGACAGACGTTGATCTCCACAGCAAGTGTTATCACAAGGACAAACCCTGAAGGAGACGGACGTTGATCTCCACAGCAAGTGTTATCACAAGGACAAACCCTGAAGGAGGTAGACGTTGATCTTCGCGGCAAGTGTTCTCACAAGGACAAACCCTGAAGGAGGTAGACGTTGATCTCCACAGCAAGTGTTCTCACAAGGACAAACCCTGAAGGAGGCATACGTTGATCTCCACAGCAAGTGTTATCACAAGGACAAACCCTGAAGGAGGCAGACGTTTATCTCCACAGCAAGTGTTCTCACAAGGATAAAACCCTGAAGGAGACAGACGTTGATCTCCACAGCAAGTGTTTCTCACAAGGACAAACCCTGAAGGAGGCAGACGTTGATCTCCAGAGCAAGTGTTTCTCACAAGGATAACTAAATTTGGGGTGGGGGGGCGGGTCCTGTGATAGTTCTAACGCGAACCTCTAACTGTTCGATCCTGATGATCTAATGTCGTTTACAAAGAGGCCTTGCCTTACATAATTTTGTTAATTTCTTTCCTTCAAATAATACAATATTCAGTGTTTCTTAAAACATAAATACAGTAGCCCCCTGACTTCTTTGGTTCTGACTGACAGCTCACGGCTTTTAAAAGTTACCAGACCAAATTATGTATCCCTACGCCGAACCATATGATCTGCAAAAACAAGTTTTTGGCAGCGGTCACTTCTGACAGTCAACATTTAGGTATATACCTTGAGAGATATTACTTGTATTTTTTTCTTTCTAAGATAGGATTTAAAAATACTGGTGTTGATGCGGTGAAGGCTTTGGTAAATAACTAATGTGTAAGAGCTTGAATAAAGTATAGAATGGTTTTGGTAGGAAGAACAGTAGTAGTTAGTTACTAAAGTTACTAAAACCATGTTAATATATTCATACATAAAGTTATGTCATATGCAGATGTTACTTTTGAGAGATATTATCAATACCTATCAATTAACACAAATAATATAAGAAAATGTTATCAATTTTGGCCACAAAGAAATATGTTTTTATTTTTTCTACTGTTCTTCCAACCAAAATTAGCAATAATATCCTTGAACACGAGCATCCTAGTCAACATTGAGATTATTAGACTGCAGTTGGGTGTCAAAGAGATGCTGTTCTTTCGAGTGCGTGCCCAAGCTGCATTCAGACTAATACTATCCAGGACTAATGTTTTCCTCTTACACCGGTCTACTCGAACACACATTCCCTTGAGAAGAACCTGTTAAGCTGTTGCATCCAATGTTGTCGTTGCTGGGCGGGTTGCATTGCATAGGTCCTGTTTAGTACTATGCACACATAAACCAACAAACAAACAATAGTTTCATTTATTACTGTACAGTGTTAGCTGTCTTCTTATTTCGAGTAATAATCTGTTTGTGAGAAGAGCGCAAGTGAAAGAAGCGCACATGGAAAAAAGCTCACATGGAAAAAAGCTCACATGGAAAAATGCCCACAAGGAAAAATGCTCACATGGAAAAATGCCCACAAGGAAAAATGCCCAAATGGAAAAATGCCCACAATGAAAAATGCCCACATGGAAAAATGCCCACATGGAAAAATGCCCACATGGAAAAAAGCTCACATGGAAAAATGCCCACAAGAAAAAATGCTCACATGGAAAAATGCCCACAAGGAAAAATGCCCACTAGGAAAAATGCCCACATGGAAAAATGCCCACAATGAAAAATGCCCACAAGGAAAAATGCTCACATAGAAAAATGCCCACAAGGAAAAATGCCCACATGGAAAAATGCCCACATGGAAAAAAGCTCACATGGAAAAATGCCCACAAGAAAAAATGCTCACATGGAAAAATGCCCACAAGGAAAAATGCCCACTAGGAAAAATGCCCACATGGAAAAATGCCCACATGGAAAAATGCCCACAAGGAAAAATGCCCACAAGGAAAAATGCTCACATAGAAAAATGCCCACAAGGAAAAATGCCCACAAGGAAAAATGTCCACATGGAAAAATGCCCACAAGGAAAAATGCCCACAAGGAAAAATGCTCACATGGAAAAATGCCCACTAGGAAAAATGCCCACATGGAAAAATGCCCACAAGGAAAAATGCCCACAAGGAAAAATGCTCACATGGAAAAATGCCCACTAGGAAAAATGCCCACATGGAAAAATGCCCACAAGGAAAAATGCCCACATGGAAAAATGCCCACAAGGAAAAATGCCCACATGGAAATTGTTTAAACAAAAAATGTTCACGTAAAAAAAGAGGCTCAGACTAAAAGTGCGCACACGGAAAAATGTCCATTGAGACAAATGCCTCCATTCATTTTTACTTTCTCATTAAAAGAGAAAGTATTGTAACCTTGAAAAAATTAAAATCGAAATAAAAAATTTAAACAAAAACAAGAAACTGTATTTTACAATTCTGTCAGTCTCCTTGTCTGTCTGTCTATGTATGTGCTCTAACTTAATATTTTACAATTCTGTCAGTCTCCTTGTCTGTCTGCTCTAACTTAATATTTTACAATTCTGTCAGTCTCCTTGTCTGTCTGTCTATGTATGTGCTCTAACTTAATATTTTACAATTCTGTCAGTCTCCTTGTCTGTCTGTCTATGTATGTGCTCTAACTTAATATTTTACAATTCTGTCAGTCTCCTTGTCTGTCTGTCTATGTATGTGCTCTAACTTAATATTTTACAATTCTGTCAGTCTCCTTGTCTGTCTGTCTATGTATGTGCTCTAACTTAATATTTTACAATTCTGTCAGTCTCCTTGTCTGTCTGTCTATGTATGTGCTCTAACTTAATATTTTACAATTCTGTCAGTCTCCTTGTCTGTCTGTCTATGTATGTGCTCTAACTTAATATTTTACAATTCTGTCAGTCTCCTTGTCTGTCTGTCTATGTATGTGCTCTAACTTAATATTTTACAATTCTGTCAGTCTCCTTGTCTGTCTGTCTATGTATGTGCTCTAACTTAATATTTTACAATTCTGTCAGTCTCCTTGTCTGTCTGTCTATGTATGTGCTCTAACTTAATATTTTACAATTCTGTCAGTCTCCTTGTCTGTCTGTCTATGTATGTGCTCTAACTTAATATTTTACAATTCTGTCAGTCTCCTTGTCTGTCTGTCTATGTATGTGCTCTAACTTAATATTTTACAATTCTGTCAGTCTCCTTGTCTGTCTGTCTATGTATGTGCTCTAACTTAATATTTTACAATTCTGTCAGTCTCCTTGTCTGTCTGTCTATGTATGTGCTCTAACTTAATATTTTACAATTCTGTCAGTCTCCTTGTCTGTCTGTCTATGTATGTGCTCTAACTTAATATTTTACAATTCTGTCAGTCTCCTTGTCTGTCTGTCTATGTATGTGCTCTAACTTAATATTTTACAATTCTGTCAGTCTCCTTGTCTGTCTGTCTATGTATGTGCTCTAACTTAATATTTTACAATTCTGTCAGTCTCCTTGTCTGTCTGTCTATGTATGTGCTCTAACTTAATATTTTACAATTCTGTCAGTCTCCTTGTCTGTCTGTCTATGTATGTGCTCTAACTTAATATTTTACAATTCTGTCAGTCTCCTTGTCTGTCTGTCTATGTATGTGCTCTAACTTAATATTTTACAATTCTGTCAGTCTCCTTGTCTGTCTGTCTATGTATGTGCTCTAACTTAATATTTTACAATTCTGTCAGTCTCCTTGTCTGTCTGTCTATGTATGTGCTCTAACTTAATATTTTACAATTCTGTCAGTCTCCTTGTCTGTCTGTCTATGTATGTGCTCTAACTTAATATTTTACAATTCTGTCAGTCTCCTTGTCTGTCTGTCTATGTATGTGCTCTAACTTAATATTTTACAATTCTGTCAGTCTCCTTGTCTGTCTGTCTATGTATGTGCTCTAACTTAATATTTTACAATTCTGTCAGTCTCCTTGTCTGTCTGTCTATGTATGTGCTCTAACTTAATATTTAATTTTTACAAGTTTATAACTCCGGACTTCTTTTTGTTTTGTTTTTCATCATTTCCACCCTATCCCTCAACTTAGGGATGATGAGTCCTTTTTTTAAATTTCAATTTCGAAAATGGCTTTAACGATTTTAATTGAAATTGATGTATATACTATATTTGACCTCCCAAATAAGTGGGAAAACACCTTTTATTTTGTTTTTGAGTAAAAATTAGTTGAAGGGCTTATGAGTAATTTTAGAAAATTCGAAATATTTTGAAAGCGGCTCTAACGATTTTTTTCCAAATTTGTATCTGTGGTACATATGTCACTACAAAAATAAATTATATGGAACTCCGCACGAACTTTCTCGCTCTAGTGTTTAAAAATGTAGATATTTATTCAAAATTCGTAATATAATATACACTAGGGAACCCGTGAACAAATTGTGCTATAGTTACAAACAATTTTTTTTGACTCGTGGCTATACCTTTTATAATTTTATTTCTAAAGAATTAACGTCTTCATTTGTATATCTGGACGAATAAAAATATCGATATTGGGTCTCCAAGGGTCGACACTTCGTATTAAAATTTTGACTTCCGATTAAAATATTCGACATTTTACTAGGGGATAGCTTATGGTTATCGCATTGCTATTAAATGTTTCGTTTATTATTATTATTACTAGCACCGCGTCTTACTACCCGTTCGGGTTATACGCACTTACGCTAATGTGTAATGGTAGGGTGATTGTGAGATGAAATGGAGGACCTACAGTTTAACGTGGAATCCGAACCACGGTGGAGGCCTGGCATTCCCCACATTCACAAGATGTCTTGTAAGAGGTCTAGGAAGGGTTTGGAAATCAGATAAATCTGTGCCGGGACCGAGGATTTTTCGTTTATAAATTTTGACCATTAAAATAGGAAATTAGGGACTATTGGGTATAAAATGAGAAAGATAAATTATTGCAGTAACAGAGGTGGATCCAGGAATATAGCGTGGGGGGAGCGCACCCCCCTTCAAGAAATTAAATCAGTTACATCAATCTTAAAGTCACTACTAGTTTTATTGTCACATAATAATATCTCACTAACCAAATTTAATATTTTTAAATTGTTATTGGCAACATTATTAAATGATTAATATACGGTAATTATTATTAATACTTAATACAATCACATTAAGTATTAAAATGGTGAAAATGGGCATTCATGAAACTACTCAAATTTATGTTGTGTGCATCTCACCTTGTTGCACAAATATTGTTTAGGCTTAAATTTATTTTATCATTTTTATTACTACTATTTCAATGATTAAAAATAAATAAAGATGTTTAAAATAATTTATTTTTAAATAACGTGCTTTAAAAACAATCTTTTAATAATACCACACTCATAGCTTGTTAATTGTTATAATGTTTAAACTTATTTCTTCCTTAATAATCACTAAATATGTTCTTATTATTTGCTTTTAATAAATTTCAATACTAATCACAAATTTCGTGTTATACCCTTCATTAGAGGATAATTCTCAAATTTAGCATTACACTGAAAATTTACTCAAAGATTTCTTCTCAAAGTTTGAAGTATTTTTATGTTAAAATTTCTTGAAGCCCCACCCCCAACTCGATCCAGATGGGAGCGCCCTCGTCCCTCCCCCTTTCAAGAAAATCCTGGATTCACCCCTGTGGTGTACAAACACTTACCCTAAGAGTTCAAGGAAAAACCACATCAACTTCTTGAGAGAATTACTTGTTTGCTTACTATCTGACATTGTATAATTATTGCGTTTTAACTTAAGTATCTCTTCTCAACTAAAGCTCACTAAATTATATTGATATATTTGCCAGTATCCCAGACACTATTGAATTTATAAAAATACATTTCAAATAAAAGTTGTTTACTTTTAATAGTACTAAAATCGTACAGTGATAAATTATTTAGTATCCCAAATAGTTGCGGAGATATTAAACATGTTTGCTTCCGTAAAAAACCCTAAAATCATTTTCATGGGAAAATGAAAAAATCAATTTTGTTTATAATCTTAATCAACGCCTATGTGCGAACTTTAATCAAAATCGTTAGAGCCGATTCTGAGAAAATGGGATTTTTCTCAATTAAAATTTACGCATCAGACCGAAATCCTTAAAGTCATTTTGACGAAATATTGAAGCTATCCATTTAGTTTGTAATATTTATCGAAGTTTAGAAATTAAATTTAATCAAAATCATTGAAGCTAATTGTGATAAAATCTGTTTTTTTCTCTTTCCGTCCTTAAGGAAACTACCCTTAATTTTAGGGTTGAATATACAATTCCAAAATTTCCTCGGGTTAATCGTATGAAAACCCAAGATACCAAGTTTTAGCTCAATCGGTAAAATAGTTTACGCTCTAGCTCGAGGTAAAGACAGACAGACAGACAGACGGTACTGTGAAAACAACATTTTCGGATTCGGAGGACCGTGAAATGTCTACATTCATCGAAATATTGAGTTCTATTATTTTTATAATCACAATACTTGTTCTATCTGTAAGGTAACGAGAAAGTAAAAATATTGATATTGGGTCCCCAAGGGATCATCACTTCGTATTAAAATGTCGACTTCAGGTTTAAATTGTTTAGAGCGATAGTCTTTATTTTATGTACTAAGTAGCCTACTTATTAAACTACACCAGCAGGTAGATCCAACTTAAATGTATAATAGCCATTAATTATAACTCTATTTTGATATATTTTTGTATTTTATTTGAAACCTAAGCACTTGTTGTAAACATTGGTTATGTTGTTGTTCTAGGGCCAGAATTTTGATGACCTAAAATGTGTTAAAATGTATCCATAAAATTACATTAATTCCAAAAAATTACTTTAATTTAACAAAAAGACCCAAAAAATTGAATGCAGACTCTATGAATGCACAAGAATAAATCAAACATGCACTTTACAAGTGGAAACTAAAAGGTAAGTAATGCCAACCCCCAATAAAACTGGCATTCCGTTAAAAATTAACCTTCATTTATTTATTTTTTTTTCCGTTGGGCATTTTTCCTTGTTTAAATGTTATAAATTCGGATTTATCGGCATAGATTATTATTATTATTATTATTATTATTATTATTAGCACCGCGTCTTACTACCCGTTCGGGTTATACGCACTTACACTAATGTGTAATGGTAGGGTGATTGTGAGATGAAATGAAGGACCTACAGTTTAACGTGGAATCCGAACCACGGTGGAGGCCTGGCATTCCACACATTCACAAGATGTATTGTCAGAGGTGAAGGAAGGGTTTGGAAATCAGATAAATCTTTGCCGGGACCGAGGATTGAACCCCGGCCGCCAGCACAGAAGTCTGACACCTTACCCCTAGACCACCAGGTCACCATTTATCGGCATAGAAATGGATGGAACTCCGAATCCACGGTGTGTTGTTTGCGGTGTAGTCCTTTCAAATTAATGCTTGAAACCAAATAACTTAAGAAGTCATTTAGAAACGAAGTATCAGCAATATAAAGATAAACCAGAAGAGTTTTTTGAAAGAAAAAAGGATGAACTGAAAAATCAGAAGTCGTTCATAAACGCAACAACCGTTACAGATAAATTATTAGTTGACTCGTCGGTTATAACAGCTTTGCTATTGCTAAATCAAAGAAACCGTTTATGACAGGCAAAACTTTATTGAAACAATGCATGATTAATATGTGCGAGGAAATCCTTGGAATAACATCATAGAATCAAAGAAATACCTACGTCAAATTATGTTGTCATAGGATTACACCGATTGCGGGCGATCTTTAAGAGCAGCTAATTCAAAATATCAAGAATTAGCCGTTGTTTTCATTACAAATAGATGAACCAACTGACATTTCCAATCAGTGTGGGAAATTTAATGACCATAATTAAGAAGATATAGCCTATTCGAAGAGATTTTGTTTAGTTTAGAATTAGAAACTGATACAAGTGAAAGCATATTTAATAACATTAATTTATTTTTCACATCCATTGACATACAGTGGTAAAGATGTGTCCGAATATCTACTGAGTTGTTTTCTGTTTAGTAATAAGTTTAATAATAAATTCAAGAGAATGATTTGTCTAAGAAATGTACATTTGTTTACACGAGTTCTTTCCGAGATCCTTACAAAGTTTTGTCATGATGACAATCTTACACATAGTGCCTTACGATTCACCCCTGTAAAGGCGGTCGTGTGTAGGAAAACGATCTGGCAACAGCGCGTAAAGCTTTTCTATCGACTTGTGAGTTGTGAGCCCCGAGAATAAGTGCCTCGTGCAGGCGGCGGATTGTTCCAGGGAAGTGGAGTATGTTGAAGTCAGTTCTAGAGCTCACAGCCTGGAGTATGTTGTAGTCAGCTGTACTCAGTTCTAGAGCTCACAGCCTGGAGTATGTTGTAGTCAGTTGTACTCAGTTCTAGAGCTCACAGCCTGGAGTATGTTGTAGTCAGCTTTACTCAGTTCTAGAGCTCACAGCCTGGAGTATGTTGTAGTCAGTTCTAGAGCTCACAGTCTGGAGTATGTTGTAGTCAGCTGTACTCAGTTCTAGAGCTCACAGCCTGGAGTATGTTGTAGTCAGTTGTACTCAGTTCTAGAGCTCACAGCCTGGAGTATGTTTGTATCAGCTGTACTCAGTTCTAGAGCTCACAGCCTGGAGTATGTTGTAGTCAGCTTTACTCAGTTCTAGAGCTCACAGCCTGGAGTATGTTGTAGTCAGTTCTAGAGCTCACAGTCTGGAGTATGTTGTAGTCAGCTGTACTCAGTTCTAGAGCTCACAGCCTGGAGTATGTTGTAGTCAGTTGTACTCAGTTTAGAGCTCACAGCCGGAGTATGTTGTAGTAGCTGTACCAGTTCTAAGTCACAGCCTGGAGTAATTTGTAGTCAGTTCTAGGTCACACATAGTGTATCATTCTGAGCTCACAGCCTGGAGTATGTTGTAGTCAGCTGTACTCAGTTCTAAGTTCACAGCCTGGATATGTTGAAGTCAGTTACTCAGTTCTAGAGCTCACAGCCTGGAGTATGTTGTAATCAGTTCTAGAGCTCACAGCCTGGAGTATGTTGTAGTCAGCTGTACTCAGTTCTAGAGTTCACAGCCTGGAGTATGTTTGTAGTCCAGTTTAGAGCTCACAGCCTGGAGTATGTTGTAGTCATTTGACTCAGTTCTAGAGCTCACAGCTGGAGTATGTTGTAGTCAGTTCTTGAGCTCACAGTCTGGAGTATGTTGTAGTCAGCTTGTACTCAGTTCTAGAGCTCACAGCCTGGAGTATGTTGTAGTCAGTGTGACTCAGTTCTAGAGCTCAAGCCTGGATATGTTGTGTATCAGCTTTTACTCAGTTCTAGAGCTCACAGCCTGTAGTATGTTGTAGTCAGTTGTACTGAGTTCTAGAGCTCACAGCCTGTAGTATGTTGTAGTCAGTTCTAGAGCTCACAGCCTGGAGTATGTTGTAGTCAGCTGTACTCAGTTCTAGAGCTCACAGCCTGGAGTATGTTGTAGTCAGCTTGTACTGAGTTCTAGAGCTCACAGTCCTGGAGTATGTTGTAGTCAGCTGTACTCAGTTCTAGAGCTCACAGCCTGGAGTATGTTGTAGTCAGCTGTACTGAGTTCTAGAGCTCACAGCCTGTAGTATGTTGTAGTCAGTTCTAGAGCTCACAGCCTGGAGTATGTTGTAGTCAGCTTACTCAGTTTCTAGAGCTCACAGCCTGGAGTATGTTGTAGTCAGCTGTACTAGTTCTAGAGCTCACAGCCTGAGTATGTTGTAGTCAGTTCTAGAGCTCACAGCTGGAGTATGTTGTAGTCAGTTGTACTCAGTTCTAGAGTCACAGCCTGGAAGTATGTTGTAGTCAGTTCTAGAGCTCACAGGCTTGTTAAGTCAGTTTGTAGTCAGTTATAGAGTCACTGACCTGGAGTATGTTGTAGTCAGCTGTACTCAGTTCTAGAGCTCACAGCCTGGAGTATGTTGTAGTCAGCTGACTGAGTTCTAGAGCTCACAGCCTGGGATTATGTTGTAGTCAGCTTTACTCGAGTTCTAGAGCTCACAGCCTGTAGTATGTTTGTAGTACAGTTCTAGAGCTCACAGCCGGGTAGTATGTTGTAGTAGTTCCAGTTCTAGAGCTCACAGCCTGGAGTATGTTGTAGTCAGCTGTACTAGTTCTAGAGCTCACAGCCTGGTAGTATGTTGTAGTCAGTTCTAGTTCTAGAGCTCACAGCCTGGAGTATGTTGTAGTCAGCTGTACTCAGTTCTAGAGCTCACAGCCTGGAGTATGTTGTAGTCAGCTGTACTCAGTTCTAGAGCTCACAGCCTGTAGTATGTTGTAGTCAGTTCGTCTAGAGCTCACAGCCTGGAGTATGTTGTAGTCAGCTGTACTCAGTTCTAGAGCTCACAGCCTGGAGTATGTTGTAGTCAGCTGTACTAGTTCTAGAGCTCACAGCCTGTAGTATGTTGTACTGTCAGTTCTAGAGCTCACAGCCTGGAGTATGTTGTAGTCAGCTTTACTCAGTTCTAGAGCTCACAGCCTGAGTAATGTTGTAGTCAGTGTTTCTAGAGCTCACAGCCTGTAGTATGTTGTAGTCAGTTCTAGAGCTCACAGCCTGGAGTATGTTGTAGTCAGCTGTACTCAGTTCTAGAGCTCACAGCCTGTGAGTATGTTGTAGTCACTACAGGTTCTAGAGCTCACAGCCTGGAGTATGTTGTAGTCAGCTGTACTGATTCTAGAGCTCACAGCCTGTAGTATGTTGTAGTCAGTTTCTAGAGCTCACAGCCTGGAGTATGTTGTAGTCAGTTGTACTCAGTTCTAGAGCTCACAGCCTGGAGTATGTTGTAGTCAGCTGTACTGAGTTCTAGAGCTCACAGCCTGTAGTATGTTGTAGTCAGTTCTAGAGCTCACAGCCTGGAGTATGTTGTAGTCAGCTGTACTCAGTTCTAGAGCTCACAGCCTGGAGTATGTTGTAGGTACTCAGTTCTAGAGCTCACAGCCTGGAGTATGTTGTAGTCAGGTTCGTTTAGAGCTCACAGCCTGGAGTATGTTGTAGTCAGCTGGACTCAGTTCTAGAGCTCACAGCCTGGAGTATGTTGTAGTCAGTTGTACTCAGTTCTAGAGCTCACAGCCTGTAGTATGTTGTAGTCAGCTGGACTAGTTCTAGAGCTCACAGCCTGAGTATGTTGTGTCAGTTACAGTTCTAGAGCTCACAGCCTGTAGTATGTTGTAGTCAGCTGTACTCAGTTCTAGAGCTCACAGCCTGTAGTATGTTGTAGTCAGTTCTAGAGCTCACAGCCTGGAGTATGTTGTAGTCAGTTCCTCTAGAGCTCACAGCCTGAGTATGTTGTATCAGTTCTTGAGCTCACAGCCTGGAGTATGTTGTAGTCAGCTGTACTCAGTTCTAGAGCTCACAGCCGGGAAAGGAGTCATGTACTAGTTCTAGTCAGCTGTGTTATACTCAGTTCTAGAGCTCACAGCCATGGAGTATGTTGTAGTCAGCTTACTCAGTTCTAGAGCTCACAGCCTGAGTATGTTGTAGTCAGTTCTAGAGCTCACAGCCTGGAGTATGTTGTAGTCAGCTGTACTCAGTTCTAGAGCTCACAGCCTGGAGTATGTTGTAGTCAGTTCTAGAGCTCACAGCCTGGAGTATGTTGTAGTCAGTTCTTGAGCTCACAGCCTGGAGTATGTTGTAGTCAGCTGTACTCAGTTCTAGAGCTCACAGCCTGGAGTATGTTGTAGTCAGTTGTACTCAGTTCTAGAGCTCACAGCCTGTAGTATGTTGTAGTCAGCTGTACTGAGTTCTAGAGCTCACAGCCTGTAGTATGTTGTAGTCAGTTCTAGAGCTCACAGCCTGGAGTATGTTGTAGTCAGCTGTACTCAGTTCTAGAGCTCACAGCCTGGAGTATGTTGTAGTCAGTTCTAGAGCTCACAGCCTGGAGTTTGTTGTAGTCAGTTCTAGAGCTCACAGCCTGAAGTATGTTGTAGTCAGTTCTAGAGCTCACAGCCTGGAGTATGTTGTAGTCAGCTGTACTCAGTTCTAGAGCTCACATTCTGGAGTATGTTGTAGTCAGCTGTATTCAGTTCTAGAGCTCACAGCCTGGAGTATGTTGTAGTCAGCTGTACTCAGTTCTAGAGCTCACAGCCTGGAGTATGTTGTACTCAGTTCTAGAGCTCACAGCCTGGAGTATGTCTCATGCTATTGTACCTGCTCCAGTCGAGTCTGGACCTTTAGAGGCCTTGAGAACCCAACCGATTTTTGTAACATATGCATTTTCTTAATAAAAAAACCCACAATACTAAACCGAAAACACAATCCTATCTATACACAATTTACAAATTAGTATTTAAAAATATGTATATGGTAAAACGCAGCTATTGAAATACACTGGACGCTAGCTAAGGTTTAGGTATAGAGGACTACTTGAGATATCTGACGTTACTGTTAACACTCTCTCCCGATCAGTCGTCCAATGGACGCACCAGCCAACCCCTAGTCTGGTTCTATAAAGAGTTTGTGTCGTCACCGCGTTCGTTGAACAATCCAGTCACAGTTTGGTTTGGAAATACCTTGTTAACACCCACTCTCCTTAGAGCATTCCTGTCATCCAGTAGCCAGGCCGGGTTTGTTATCATGTCATGACACATGTGGGCCTACAAATTATTCATCAATATCTAAAATCACTCTTTAACTATATATATTGAATAAAGCTAGTCATGCAAGTTGTTTAAAAATAAGATTTGTTTCATCCCAGCTTTTTTTTGATAGCTATGATAACGTTTATAAAACAATATACCATGTTTTTATGAACAAAGATTACCATTTTATACACGCATTTTCATGTCAACGATTAAAAAATACATCATCTTAGTTTATTCGCAAAGTAGCCTAATAAACAGTTTTTAACTATGAACAAAACTATCACTTTTTAACCTCGATCTATATTTTATAAAATAAAAACTTGGTCATCCATCTATTATTATTTAAGGAAACACTATCACAAGAAATAATACTTTAACATGCTGTATTAAAAACTTACTACATAGTACTAATTAGTTTGTTAACTCAGAATCATACTATCAGGGGCCTAGAGCTGTTACAGAGTGATAAACACAATAAGCTGCTACTTGGGCAGTTTTTGAAGAAAGAAAAGACACAGCAATAAGAATACGTTTAATCTACCATAGGAATTGTGAACAATAAGGACTCAGCCTTATCAGTGGATGAACCTGGATAAGAGCTGCTTCACAACGTCTTACTACACAGCTAGTATATTCAAATTTAACGACGCTAATAGGATCGTGACTAGGAAGGAAGAACAAATTAAATGAATTGTACCCATATTTGGGTGAGGGTAAAGTGGTAAGCAACCCTTCTTATTCCCACCCCATGTTGAGAATTGCATTCCAGCTTCTCTATCACTAGCAAATCAGACTAGACGAGCATGACATCTTAGTCCGAACGTCCACCAGTGCCAACCAATGCCTTGATCGTCAGAATATAAGATACATCTTATAAGTTAGGCTTGAATCAAGGAAATATATATTTAGCAGATTGAAAAGTTGAATGATCTGTGATCTTAAAACTAATGTTCCAAATTAGGAATCAGCATAGCGAGATCTTAGAAAGGATTGCGCGAAATGCGCAAGGATTGGCTAAAGAGCCACAGCCAGTAGCTAATTACTGACAGAACTATTGAGATGATAGATGAATCTAGCGTTGTTTTGATTCTTGTGTGATGCTGTAAAGAGATACATAATAATTACACCTAGATAATAGACAAGGTACAATAGATCCTCAGACTTACACTCTTTGAGCCATGTTGAAAGTATACACCAGGTCCTCAGACTTACACTCTTTGAGCCATGTTGAAAGTATACACCAGGTCCTCAGACTTACACTCTTTGATCCATGTTGAAAGTATACACCAGGTCCTCAGACTTACACTCTTTGAGCAATGTTGAAAGTATACACCAGGTCCTCAGACTTACACTCTTTGAGCAATGTTGAAAGTATACACCAGGTCCTCAGACTTACACTCTTTGAGCCATGGTGAAAGTATACACCAGGTCCTCAGACTTACACTCTTTGAGCCATGGTGAAAGTATACACCAGGTCCTCAGACTTACACTCTTTGAGCCATGTTGAAAGTATACACCAGGTCCTCAGACTTACACTCTTTGAGCCATGTTGAAAGTATACACCAGGTCCTCAGACTTACACTCTTTGATCCATGTTGAAAGTATACACCAGGTCCTCAGACTTACACTCTTTGAGCAATGTTGAAAGTATACACCAGGTCCTCAGACTTACACTCTTTGAGCAATGTTGAAAGTATACACCAGGTCCTCAGACTTACACTCTTTGAGCCATGTTGAAAGTATACACCAGGTCCTCAGAATTACACTCTTTGAGCCATGGTGAAAGGATATACTAGGTCCTCAGACTTACAATATTTGAGCAATGTTGAAAGTATACACCAGGTCCTCAGACTTACACTCGTTGATCCATGTTGAAAGTATACACCAGGTCCTCAGACTTACACTCTTTGAGCCATGTTGAAAGTATAAATCAGGTCCTAAGCTTTAAACTCTTTGATCCATGTTGAAAGTATACACCAGGTCCTCACACTTACACTCTTTGATCCATGTTGAAAGTATACACCAGGTCCTCAGACTTACACTCTTTGAGCAATGTTGAAAGTATACACCAGGTCCTCAGACTTACACTCTTTGAGACATGTTGAAAGTATAAATAAGGTCCTAAGCCTTACACTCTTTGATCCATGTTGAAAGTATACACCAGGTCCTCAGACTTACACTCTTTGATCCATGTTGAAAGTATACACCAGGTCCTAAGACTTACACTCTTTGAGCAATGTTGAAAGTATACACCAGGTCCTCAGACTTACACTCTTTGAGCAATGTTGAAAGTATACACCAGGTCCTCAGACTTACACTCTTTGAGCAATGTTGAAAGTATACACCAGGTCCTCAGATTTACACTCTTTGAGCAATGTTGAAAGTATACACCAGGTCCTCAGACTTACACTCTTTGAGCAATGTTGAAAGTATACACCAGGTCCTCAGACTTACACTCGTTGATCCATGTTGAAAGTATACACCAGGTCCTCAGACTTACACTCTTTGAGCCATGTTGAAAGTATAAATCAGGTCCTCAGACTTACACTCTTTGATCATGTTGAAAGTATATACCAGGTCCTAAGCCTTACACTCTTTGATCCATGTTGAAAGTATACACCAGGTCCTCAGACTTACACTCTTTGAGCCATGTTGAAAGGATGTACCAGGTCCTCAGACTTACACTCGTTGATCCATGTTGAAAGTATACACCAGGTCCTAAGCCTTACACTCTTTGAGCAATGTTGAAAGTATACACCAGGTCCTCAGACTTACACTCTTTGAGCAATGTTGAAAGTATACACCAGGTCCTCAGACTTACACTCTTTGAGCAATGTTGAAAGTATACACCAGGTCCTCAGACTTACACTCTTTGAGCAATGTTGAAAGTATACACCAGGTCCTCAGACTTACACTCTTTGAGCAATGTTGAAAGTATACACCAGGTCCTCAGACTTACACTCTTTGAGCAATGTTGAAAGTATACACCAGGTCCCCAGACTTACACTCTTTGAGCAATGTTGAAAGTATACACCAGGTCCTCAGACTTACACTCTTTGAGCAATGTTGAAAGTATACACCAGGTCCTCAGACTTACACTCTTTGAGCAATGTTGAAAGTATACACCAGGTCCTCAGACTTACACTCGTTGATCCATGTTGAAAGTATACACCAGGTCCTAAGCCTTACACTCTTTGAGCTCTGTTGAAAGTATAAATCAGGTCCTCAGACTTACACTTTTTGAGACATGTTGAAAGTATAAATCAGGTCCTAAGCCTTACACTCTTTGATCCATTTTGAAAGTATACACCAGGTCCTCAGACTTACACTCTTTGAGCCATGTTGAAAGGATGTACCAGGTCCTCAGACTTACACTCGTTGATCCATGTTGAAAGTATACACCAGGTCCTCAGACTTACACTCTTTGAGCCATGTTGAAAGTATAAATCAGGTCCTCAGACTTACACTCTTTGAGCAATGTGGAAAGTATATACCAGGTCCTCAGCCTTACACTCTTTGAGCTCTGTTGAAAGTATAAATCAGGTTCTCAGACTTACACTTTTTGAGACATGTTGAAAGTATAAATCAGGTCCTAGGCCTTACACTCTTTGAGCAATGTTGAAAGTATACACCAGGTCCTCAGACTTACACTCTTTGATCCATGTTGAAAGTATACACCAGGTCCTCAGACTTACACTCTTTGAGCAATGTTGAAAGTATACACCAGGTCCTCAGACTTACACTCTTTGAGCCATGATGAAAGTATACACCAGGTCCTCAGACTTACACTCTTTGAGCCATGTTGAAAGTATACACCAGGTCCTCAGACTTACACTTTTGAGCCATGTTGAAAGGATATACTAGGTCCTCAGACTTACACTCTTTGAGCCATGTTGAAAGTATACACCAGGTCCTCAGACTTACACTCTTTGAGCAATGTTGAAAGTATACACCAGGTCCTCAGACTTACACTCTTTGAGCCATTTTGAAAGTATACACCAGGTCCTCAGACTTACACTCTTTGATCCATGTTGAAAGTATACACCAGGTCTTCAGACTTACACTCTTTGAGCAATGTTGAAAGTATACACCAGGTCCTCAGACTTACACTCTTTGAGCCATGTTGAAAGTATACACCAGGTCCTCAGACTTACACTCTTTGATTCATGGTGAAAGGATATACTAGGTCCTCAGACTTACACTCTTTGAGCCATGTTGAAAGTATAAAACCTGGTCCTCAGACTTACACTCTTTGAGCCATGTTGAAAATATACACCAGGTCCTCAGACTTACACTCTTTGAGCAATGTTGAAAGTATACACCAGGTCCTCAGATTTACACTCGTTGATCCATGTTGAAAGTATACACCAGGTCCTCAGACTTACACTCTTTGAGCAATGTTGAAAGTATACACCAGGTCCTCAGACTTACACTTTTGAGCCATGTTGAAAGGATATACTAGGTCCTCAGACTTACACTCTTTGAGCCATGTTGAAAGTATACACCAGGTCCTCAGACTTATACTCTTTGAGCCATGTTGAAAGTATACACCATGTCCTCAGACTTACACTCTTTGAGCCATGGTGAAAGGATATACTAGGTCCTCAGACTTACACTCTTTGAGCCATGTTGAAAGTATATACCAGCTCCTCAGAATTACACTCTTTGAGCCTTGTTGAAAGTATACACCAGGTCCTCAGACTTACACTCTTTGAGCCATGTTGAAAGTATATACCAGGTCCTCAGAATTACGGTCCTTAGGCCATGTTGAAAGGATATACTAGGTCCTCAGACTTACACTCTTTGAGCCATGTTGAAAGTATACACCAGGTCCTCAGACTTACACTCTTTGAGCCATGTTGAAAGTATACACCAGGTCCTCAGACTTACACTCTTTGAGCCATGGTGAAAGGATATACTAGGTCCTCAGACTTACACTCTTTGAGCCATGTTGAAAGTATATACCAGCTCCTCAGAATTACACTCTTTGAGCCATGTTGAAAGGATGTACCAGGTCCTCAGACTTACACTCGTTGATCCATGTTGAAAGTATACACCAGGTCCTCAGACTTACACTTTTTGAGACATGTTGAAAGTATAAATCAGGTCCTAAGCCTTACACTCTTTGATCCATGTTGAAAGTATATACCAGGTCCTAAGCCTTACACTCTTTGAGCTCTGTTGAAAGTATAAATCAGGTCCTCAGACTTACACTTTTTGAGACATGTTGAAAGTATAAATCAGTTCCTAAGCCTTACACTCTTTGATCCATTTTGAAAGTATACACCAGGTCCTCAGACTTACACTCTTTGAGCCATGTTGAAAGGATGTACCAGGTCCTCAGACTAACACTCGTTGATCCATGTTGAAAGTATACACCAGGTCCTCAGACTTACACTCTTTGAGCCATGTTGAAAGTATAAATCAGGTCCTCAGACTTACTCTCTTTGAGCAATGTTGAAAGTATAAATCAGGTCCTCAGACTTACACTTTTTGAGACATGTTGAAAGTATAAATCAGGTCCTAAGCCTTACACTCTTTGATCCATGTTGAAAGTATACACCAGGTCCTCAGACTTACACTCTTTGAGCAATGTTGAAAGTATACACCAGGTCCTCAGACTTACACTCTTTGAGCAATGTTGAAAGTATACACCAGGTCCTCAGACTTACACTCGTTGATCCATGTTGAAAGTATACACCAGGTCCTAAGCCTTACACTCTTTGAGCTCTGTTGAAAGTATAAATCAGGTCCTCAGACTTACACTTTTTGAGACATGTTGAAAGTATAAATCAGGTCCTAAGCCTTACACTCTTTGATCCATTTTGAAAGTATACACCAGGTCCTCAGACTTACACTCTTTGAGCAATGTTGAAAGGATGTACCAGGTCCTCAGACTTACACTCGTTGATCCATGTTGAAAGTATACACCAGGTCCTCAGACTTACACTCTTTGAGCCATGTTGAAAGTATAAATCAGGTCCTCAGACTTACACTCTTTGAGCAATGTGGAAAGTATATACCAGGTCCTCAGCCTTACACTCTTTGAGCTCTGTTGAAAGTATAAATCAGGTTCTCAGACTTACACTTTTTGAGACATGTTGAAAGTATAAATCAGGTCCTAGGCCTTACACTCTTTGAGCAATGTTGAAAGTATACACCAGGTCCTCAGACTTACACTCTTTGATCCATGTTGAAAGTATACACCAGGTCCTCAGACTTACACTCTTTGAGCAATGTTGAAAGTATACACCAGGTCCTCAGACTTACACTCTTTGAGCCATGTTGAAAGTATACACCAGGTCCTCAGACTTACACTCTTTGAGCCATGTTGAAAGTATACACCAGGTCCTCAGACTTACACTTTTGAGCCATGTTGAAAGGATATACTAGGTCCTCAGACTTACACTCTTTGAGCCATGTTGAAAGTATACACCAGGTCCTCAGACTTACACTCTTTGAGCAATGTTGAAAGTATACACCAGGTCCTCAGACTTACACTCTTTGAGCCATTTTGAAAGTATACACCAGGTCCTCAGACTTACACTCTTTGAGCCATGTTGAAAGTATACACCAGGTCTTCAGACTTACACTCTTTGAGCAATGTTGAAAGTATACACCAGGTCCTCAGACTTACACTCTTTGAGCCATGTTGAAAGTATACACCAGGTCCTCAGACTTACACTCTTTGATTCATGGTGAAAGGATATACTAGGTCCTCAGACTTACACTCTTTGAGCCATGTTGAAAGTATAAAACCTGGTCCTCAGACTTACACTCTTTGAGCCATGTTGAAAATATACACCAGGTCCTCAGACTTACACTCTTTGAGCAATGTTGAAAGTATACACCAGGTCCTCAGACTTACACTCTTTGATCCATGTTGAAAGTATACACCAGGTCCTCAGACTTACACTCTTTGAGCCATGTTGAAAGTATACACCAGGTCCTCAGACTTACACTCTTTGAGCTCTGTTGAAAGTATAAATCAGGTCCTCAGACTTACACTTTTTGAGACATGTTGAAAGTATAAATCAGGTCCTAAGCCTTACACTCTTTGATCCATGTTGAAAGTATACACCAGGTCCTCAGACTTACACTCTTTGATCCATGTTGAAAGTATACACCAGGTCCTCAGACTTACACTCTTTGAGCCATGTTGAAAGTATACAACAGGTCCTCAGACTTACACTCTTTGAGCCATGTTGAAAGTATACACCAGGTCCTCAGACTTACACTCTTTGAGCCATGTTGAAAGTATACACCAGGTCTTCAGAATTACACTCCTTGAGCACATCGACTCACTTTTAACATGTTCATCATAAAAGAACCATTGTAATCTTAGTGAGCAATCTAAGCTGTTTGAGAGGTAGGGTTATGTGAAGACTGGGTTGGGTCGCTACCTGAACCTAGCTTTATGGAAACGGCCGATTGACTCGAAAAGGATATTTGTTTACATCTCTCTAGTGAAGCCGTGATGTCACCTAGCAATACCTGTGTCACACGGAGCGCAGCCATTTTAACCTGGAGGCTGTGTGTCAAGTGTATGTTAGTCTGTAGTCTGTGGCCAGGACCATAAAGAAAGGGAGGACTGGTCTTGCTCAAAAATGTTATTAATGAACAGAGCTTTCAACGTTGCAGAAGACCAAACAGAAAAATATGATTTGTTTTTTTAGGCAATGGAATCTAAATTATTATACAAATATATTAATTAAATGAATAGTTTGTTTGTCATGAGCGTTGTGTGATATCTACCTCTACCATAGACAGAGGGGTGAAACCTTAAAATTAGTCCCCCCCGTGCGAGAACATGTACACCTCCAAACTGGAATATTAAGTTTATAATTGGATATATTAAATTTGATTAGAAACTGTGTCGGAAGAAATAAAATGAGGATTTGTTTCTGTCTAAAGCGTATAAAGGCGCTGCCCGGGCTAAATCGGGGTACTTTTGTTACGACTATGTATGATTTGATAAGCCTGTATCTAGAAATGGCTCAACAGATTTTGACAAACGATCTTTCACTTTAAAGGTTTGGAATCCAAGATATCACCAAAATATAATAGTTTCCTACTAAAACTCAATTTTGAAAGCGAGCTTCCCGCTTTTCATTATTTGTTTATATTACCATGGAAATCCTGATTAGTGCTTGGTTTTTTAGGACCGTGTATCAAACAGCGTGCTCGCTAATACAGTACCTACTGTTCTAGTAGAAAATTACTAAGGATCCCGGAATGTCATTAGAAATTTGTTGTTGACACCTGAAAGGTTGGGTTTTGATCGTAGCTAGTATCAAATAATGTGTTATCTAAAATGTACATTTCTACCACGATAGTAAGGCTGATATAGGCCAATAAAGATGTGACTCATTCTTCGTACCAGCGGCCTGACCAACAGGATAGCCTTTTGCAGGCTTGAAGATGAGGGCAACCCCGACATGGGCAAACGGCTGGGGGGATCAGACATACTAGGCCCTGCGTGGTTTAAAGATAAGTAACGTGTCATGTCTTCGCCTAAGGTAGTCTTTAGGTTCTTGCCACCCGGAAAGAGGAATATGGAAGATTTGTAGTGTGTTTGTCTGGCAATGCGCGATGGTAATGATTGTAGAGATGTATTAATATACGTACTGTTCATGGTCTCTAAGCTGGTCTTGTACATTCTAATATCAATGCGTTGTAGATACGTTCCCCACTCTAGTATCAAGGTAGCATGTTCTTCAAACTAGAAGGCGAGTCACCAAACATCGCACGTG
Organism: Timema cristinae; assembly: GCA_039000515.1. Taxonomy (NCBI): domain Eukaryota; kingdom Metazoa; phylum Arthropoda; class Insecta; order Phasmatodea; family Timematidae; genus Timema; species Timema cristinae. Next base: position 599,616 of record JBCFYV010003508.1, on the reverse strand, counting down.
CAAGAAGGTAGATATATAGCAGTGCATAGTATAGTTATATAAAGAAACAATAGAAGATGAGACGTGTTTCAATGCATTAGATGGCGTTAACACCCCTCTGAGCTCATGTTTTGGTCAATTCCCTGGAGCATTGCAATTACCTTATGAATGGTCCACTGCAATTCCTGGAGTGTGTGTGGGCCAATAAAAAGATTATACCTTTTAGATAACGACAGTGGAAACACATGTGGTCACGTGTGTGTAATATAGAGACCACCAACCCGTCTGGGAATGTTTAATGAATTTGGACCAGCGTGACTCGAAAAGTTTGGCGAGGGGCCCCATCTTGTTGAAATGCGCACCCCCCCGCTCTTCAGGGGTCAATTGTGTGTAAAGGCAATAAAATACTAGCAGTTTTATATCTGTGTTGACAATCTCATGTAACGTTCGTGCATGCATTAAAATATACAGTAAAGTTGAAATATGAAAAGTATTCTGCGTGGCTACTCAAGTGAATATTCAAACCGTTTCAATTAACCCTCTATTTTAAATCTTGCATGGATTTAAGACAATACTGTTTCACGTTAGTTATACAAATGGCAGTGTCAACCGTATATCGATAATCTCATGTGGGATATAAACATATTTATACTAGGAGCAGTGTTTACAATTCCTGGCTACTATCATATTGTATATGAATATATTTATACTAGGAGCAGTGTTTACAATGTCTTGCTACTATCATATTGAACTCAAACATATCTTTACTAATGTTATATAATAAATATACCTATATGTTTTTTGAAAATGTACCCATATGTATATTATAACATTTACTTGTCTATTCAAGCGGCTTGTTTTCAATGTCGAACTCCCCTCTACATGAAAATCAATTGCAGTTAAATGTCAATCTATGCTTTGATCAATTACCAAATAATTCAATGAATTAATTTAAATTGTTCTCATTCTTGACTTCACATGGTTACTAATTAGTGTAATTTTAACTTTTAATTGATTTGGTCTAGTTTTTTATATGCTATAATTTTTAATATTCCAAAAAATTATCACAGCCTCATCTATAACTTTATTGTCTCCATATCGTGATTTTGACTGTTATCTACTATTATAAATTGTTTTGTTCTACTTTTGTTGCGGCGATTGATCTCTAAACAACAAGTTATTTCTCTCTTTATTGAGCTTATATATTTTAAATTAAAGTAAATCTTTTTTAATTTTGTGTTTACTACATTCTTTATTAAAACTGGCTATGAACATAACTAAAAATACTATAAACGACCGAGAATGTTGTTTCAAAATGACTAAAGCGTGGAACCACATAAGAAATGTAAAATTAATTTAGTGTTCTCAAATAATGTTTGGTTAAAGTAAATATTATGATTTCGGTTTATCGCCAGTTTTCACATATATTTCAGATATTCGAATGAAATGGAGGTGTTACTCTTGTGGTTGCACGTGATATTCTGAATACCCTGAATGTTCTGATAGCACGTCGAACATGGATGCTTGCGATATTGCCTAGTATGGATATTGCAGGAACAGCCGTCTTTTATTCCCACTGGAGTGTGCGATACTGTCAACCGTAATCGTCCCAATAACACGCTTACCGGATTTATAGGGCGAATTAATCAACGATCAAAGACTGTTTGTTTACAATACCGGTAGCTAAAATAAAATTGTTATTCCAATAAGTTTCTTAGCTCAGATTAACAGTGATTATAGATATTATCTTGTGACGTAATATCCAATCAAACGAGTACTAATAAATGTCAAACAATACAGCCAGCCACACTAAATGAATGTGTGTTGTTGAACTCACCCCTGATGGTAATCCACGAGAAATGTTTGTATCGATCCAAGCACGCGTCTCTCGCACCAGTCGACTTGTCTGACCGACCAACGTAACACTAACACAAGGCTATCTATAGAGCCACAGCACACTTCCCGTACGAAATATTGCTGCTTCCACTTTCTGCTCTGTTCCGGGCCCAGATGACACTTTTAGACCAATGAGAGAGAGCGCTTGCGCCAACCTTATCCCCCCCACCCCCACCCTCTCTCTTTATTCGTGTGATCTGAGAACTGCCGAACACCCTCAGCCAGTGGCGTAGGAACAGAGGGGTACTTGGGCACAGCGCGCTCACTCACATTTAATTGATACCCACCCAATCTCTTAGATAAAACGACTACTTACAGTTTTAAGGCGAAAGTTATTGACTAAATATAGACTATGTTTGGTTTACGAATGGCAATTGCAGGGAGGAGGAGGGGGGGGGGGGGGGAGGGGGCGAATACTTGGAATACAATAGAGCGTCGATAATTGGGACAAAATGGGTATCCACCCAGTCCAGGTCATCAATCTGTCCGGATTTTCAAAAATACTGCACCTATACCAAAAATAAACAAAATAAGCATGGACATGGTACGTACACTCAGTGTTCAGGTCTGAACACTTTCTCTTTATTTGAACAATGAACTTCACATAAATTTTGTTGTTAAATATTACAAATAGGAGTGACGCATACACTCGAGGCTTCATCTCCCACTCTATTGGAATTTAGAATATTGATACTGATTTGGCTATTTTTATAAATATTTTCGGCAATCCGGATTTTTGATGGCCAAATTATCGACGCTCTTCGGAAACCTTGATACCATCTACAAATTACTTAAATCAAGCACACTTTAGCTCGGTGAAAGAACCCATCTCTACCACAGAGAAAGAAGAAGATAGTTGATTCTAAGAAAGGTGTGTGTGTGGTGTGTGGTGTGGTGTGTGTGGTTTGTGTGTGGTGTGTGTGGTGTGTGTGTGGTGTGTGTGTGGTGTATGTGTGGTGTGTGTGGTGTGTGTTTAACACCATGAACGCCCTCTACTATTGATGATGCTATTAATAATATAAAAATGGTAATTCTATCAGCAGTCAATGGACTTTTATTCTCCATTAGTTTATAAGTCTGTCTACGAAAGGCCGATCGTAAAAATACTACCCAACCTAAATAAACTTCTTTAGGGCAAGGAAGGTTAGGTTTCGTTGGGTTGGGCTATCTGGTAAAATGTATTTTTCAACTGATAAGTCTATTAAGTAAGATTTAATTACGTGAGAGTGAAATAAAATCATTCTAGTTTTATTAATCAAGTTCAATTTTTCTCACGGTTTCGTTCGCATTAAATTCGGGTGAGTTATTTTTTTTACTGCGAATTAACTGCCAAAAGCACCATTTTAGACAGTTATGGGGCGAGAGAATATTTTATATGTCAACGACGCATCATATTAACAACTATCTGTAGTAAAAGAGACTAAATAAATTGTTTTAATTTGGCAGAACTTGCATCAAGATTCTCTCTCCTACGTGGAGGCATGAACAACCCTGTTGTGTGCATCCTATCAGATCAAACAAATTGTTCTAGTGTCTCATGAAAGTTCTAGTGTCTCATGAAAAAAAACCTTGTGCAAGAATATTATTCGTGGCGCTAAAGAATTTAACACAGCCGACAACCTTAAATGTTATAAAACAATGAAACCACCTCGAGACCAGTGCTTTATGAAGATACAAAGATTCTAGAAGGAACAAGAACTGCTCCTTCCACTCCTCTCATTGGCCGAATCAAGTACACACGCAAATCAGAAGCGACGCATGTTTACTGCTTACGTCCACGCTCATTCGATCGCTGATGAGATGCGGAAAAATGAGTACAACAGAAGAGTTCCGTCTTTATTTGCTGAGTAATTGTTGAGTTTACAAACACACAAACATACATACAGAAAGTCGAATTTACGAAGAGATTTAGAGCTTTAATATATTATATTATATTTTATTATATTATAAATGTGATACAATCTCTTTATACACCCCATTTTTGGTTAAAACTGTAGGACTTAGGATATTTATGTCCCCTGTTTTTTTTTTGTTTTTTTTTTGCCTAGTTTAACACCTACTTACGTTGAGCTGCGCATCCTGGTAAAAGCCACGTACGGCTGTCTATGGCTGAAAATATATTTGTGCAGATAGCCCTAGCCAGGGCTTGAGCTGTGACTTATTGGGTGTTTGAGAGGGTCGGTTTAACCGGAAAACTACTCTATCTCAAAATAAAGATGGTTTCTGCCAAAGAAAGTCGAGTATAGAAACCTATTAAAATGGTTGCATTAGTAGGTTTGTATCCAGTTCGGTAACTGCTAGGCAGGCTTCATTTCATAGTTCTTTTTTAGTATTAACATGCGTGGGGGGCATTCCTGAGGGTGTCAAACTGTTTCAAGACAGTTGGATAATTGCTTTATCCCCCAATCCTTCTCATAGTTGTCCTAGTTGACGCTAATGTAGCAATAGGCCTCTCCTAAAACCCTCAATACCTCCTTATTCAAACCTCTAATTTCATCAATACACAGTGGTAGGCTGGCACCAATAACGATTGTGCTCAAACATTTTGTACCTACCAAGCCTTGTGTCAATATTTTATTTAGCAATCAGATTATATTTTAATTCAAGTTGCAACTGTTTTTCAGTTCTCCACCACTCAATTTCATAAACAATTTCGTGTAGTAGACATACTGTCAATTAATTGGCCATACATTATTGTTTAAGTTGAGAATTTTAAACTTTATCCTCAGTTGAAAGTATTTATTACTGATCTGGCCTATTAATCTATACTTATAAAATAACATGTCCTGATTGACTGACTGACTGACTGACTGATTCATCATCGCCGAGCGCAAACTATCAAGGCTACAAGCATGAAATTCGGACTGTATATTCATTTTGTTATGTAGGTACCCACTAAGAAAGGATTTTAGAAAATTCCACCCCAAAGGGGTCAAAATAGGGGATGATAATATGTATGATAATATGTATGAAAGTCCGTCATTTTGAAAGTTACAAAAACAAAATTTTGTATTTCGGTTATTGACGTAAAACAAATAAATACGTGTTTCAGGAATTTTGGAAATTTTATTTAATAAGGGATGAAAAATGGGGTGAAAATTTGTATCGGACTTGCATTATTTTTGATCTGAGGTCAAGTTATGGTCGTCAACGTAACGTAATATTTTAAATTAATCTGTAAATACATATGTATATTTTCGTATTTGTATATAATCAACTTACACGCGAGCAAAGCCGCGGGCAACAGCTATCTAGTATACTATAAAAACGCGCAAAAGCAGGTAAACATTGTTTGAAGTAGCTCAGCCCAAAAGTACAACTAGGAATTACTATCTATAGCCTTCTTATATTCAAATTTTTGTTGTGTTTTGATTATTTTTTCCTCGGTCGTATAAACAATAAGAAGACCAACTAATCAATTTTTAGAATTTGTGCATGCCAGTCTGTTTGTTTGTTGCTGTACTCATCGAATAAAATCGGAACTTTTTCTGTTCTCCTTATTTTTCGGGAAACGAGGGATGTTATTTATATACCATCACGATATCTCATCAGCAAGAGAGGAAGTGTCGAAACTAATAAGGCGTATATATAGCAAACATACGTGACAGCTGGTTAGCGCGGGTATAAAAGATCAAACTTTATTCGAGAAGGCGGCGGGAAGATGTTTCGTCGGGGATCTTTTACCGCACCTCTCTTGAATAGGTTGAGTTATTTCCTATCATTTGAAGTTGTCGGATGTATTCTCTCCTACTGTTTGACACGAGGATGATATGCAAAGTTCTGTTTGGTGGGATAGGTCACTCACTATAGAATATTTATTTCAATTTACTTTATTTTTGTTTCATAGATATTACATTTAAAATATTTCTTTTGGCGCTCATTATAAGAATGCTATTACATATGAGAGTAAATCTTGACAATAGAAATGCGAAAATATAAACTATTTATTTTGGTTCCTTTTTATGGGCAGTAATCAATATGAGGTGTCGTTGACATATAAAACATTTACCTCGCTTCATAAGTGTCTGAAATGGTGTTTTTGGTAGTTAAGACGATTCGCTGTAAAAAAAGATAGTCTTCTTAAATTAAATGTGAGTTAAGGCTAGTTAATTACATCATACAACGATTGACTAGATCTGGTGCACGATCATCCTACATGAACAGTTTGACTTCTCTGGTGACGACTGCATAGTTTGAATGAGGTCCGGAGATTCTTCTAACAGGGTCAGGTAGTTTGTAGAGTGGGGGGTGAATACGATCGACTTTTAGAAGGTTTTCCTTGCGAGTTTCCCGTAGTCAAACCAAACACGGCTAGTCCTACCCTTGTTGAAACAACAAAACTATCAAAACAATTGACTGTATAACAATCTGTAAGTTATCCTTAAATTTGAAGTTGAAACGTCTATTGTCATTTCTTCTTGGTTTTGGAGTGCAATTAACAAATAAACAAATTAAAATAATGAAATAAATCACGTTATTGTTTAAATAGGTATATATTTTATATAAATTTGGAGGTTTTAGATTTTGGCGCATATGTTGAGTGGTCCTTCTAAAAATGGACCAAATTTTAGGATTAAAATCATTAGGGCGTATGAAAAGACTTTTGGACATCCTTACACCAGACACCATTAGATATGAAATGATGTAGTTGGCCTCAGAGACGTAACATTAACAGTACATTTTTTGCAATTGGGCCGCTAAAATAAGGCATTTTTTCAAAAAGGGGCGATACTTAAAAATACATATAAGCTTAATTAATAACATATATTGCCCCATAAAATGAAGGGTATCGTAAGCGCCATTTGGTCAACTTTGCAAGAGTAACTAAAAACTTAATAAGATGGCAGAATCTTGGTTTTTTTTGTTTATGTGTATTTTGGCATAGTAAACTTTATTATTGGAAGCAAATTTAAATAAACATCTTAATTAGCAATACAATAACTGTTAAAATATTTTATTTTCCCTTGAATCAGTGCTTAGTAGCGCTTAAGGTACTTTTTTCGTAGGTTGCGATATTTTACTTTATTGATAATATTTAATCATTACATCATACATTATTTTAATCACCCCTTTACATTGAAATATAATTATTATCAAATTAGTTTTCCATTACCAATTATTTAATTGGCAACACTGTTTATACCACTAAAACTATTGTTACATAATGTAAAATAATTTCAGGTAAACCTAGATCACTACAGAGTAAACATGTTTGTTGTCAACTTAGTGAGAAATAATTAATAAATAATTAAACTTTGTTATCCCAAGATAAGTAAAACTTTATCAGAGTGGTGTTTATATTGGTAATTAGACAGTCTTTTCCTACTTTATAATTTACGATAATGTTACATTAAAGTGACCACCCTCGAACCTTGAGCCGACCAAACGGTCGAGGTCGGTTGTTGCAGCGAGGGTAGGTAGTGCACTATTGGGGTGGATCTCACTTCCCTCCATAGGGGGGAGCAGCCCATGCAAGCGCAAAGACAATACAACGAGTCAAAGAACTGCTTATGAAAAATGCAACACTATATATAAAAATTATTTTGCACTGTAAATTAGTTAAGTAGCGTGTATGGAAGAAGAGTATATGTGCATGTATGGGAGTAGTATATGTGCATGTATGGGAGTAGTATATGTGCATGTATGGGAGTAGTATATGTGCATGTATGGGAGTAGTATATGTGCATGTATGGGAGTAGTATATGTGCTAGAAATAAGACAACTTAGAATTAAAAACAGAAGACTATGAATAATCTAGGTTAAGTAGGCAGCAATGATTGTAAACTTTTGGCTCTGGGAATTGTAGATGTGAAGATACAAATTGATTGAACGAATGTATATTTTGATCGCGATGTTCCCCTGAGATACGCATTAATTTATTAATGCGATAGCAACAAGGGTGCAACCTTTCTGTGTGTATTTACTTTTAGGTGTTGACGTTCTGCTTAACAAGTTTAGGCCGGGGAGGGCTGAAAGATCTCGCTTCCTGCCCTATCCTAAGGTCGGAAAGGTACGTGGTATGTGCCAACAGTCGTTTGGGGCACTAGTTAAACACCCAGGATAGTTTCCGGGAACCAAACAACCCGGCAAGTACATAATACATTTTTTTGTGCTCGACTTGAATTAACATTGAGTTCGGTTACCTGTCCGTTCGTTGCTGTTGGAGTCGGAGGGAGCAACTTTTTGATGTTGTGGTGACCACAGAACAGGCGTGGGGCTCCCTTAGAACTAGAGGCAATGCACTGGTTACCGGTTGCTCCACCCCCTACCAAAAGTCAGGGGGAGTACCCAACGGCCACCAGATATTTGGCGACGGTGATTTCGGTCACATTTACCACGACCACCGTGGCTCGCCACGGTGGGCCATCACGAAGCCCCAGCCGAGAACGAACAGACCAGGTCAAAGGGGGCTGGCTGCCACTCCTCGCTATATGGGCCAACCACGGACCACCTCCGTGAGACGATGAGCCAGATTGCCTTGTCGAAGCTCACAATGACCAATCTACCGGCAGGGCTGGCCCGTCTCGGAGATCGAGAACGTTGTCGGGACCAGAGGCCATTCCGAAGGTCTCTGGTAAGCCGGTCACTTCCCGGATCACGTACTCTAGTGTCAGGACCCAGAGAGTCCCGGTAATCGTCTGCGAGGGCAGTTTCAAGGTAAATCCCTTCGCGGCCACCACCAGACTGAGCCGGAAACTAGCTGTGGGTCTCCGCCTGAAGTAGTCAACCAATCATGTCACGTTCTACGTGAACACGTTGGCAGACCATACCACGCTCTTGGAGACGCTGGTACTGCAGGAGTATCAGCCATATACGCTCCCAGCTGACGGTGAACGAGACGGGAATCACATCATTAGGGGACTAACCGTGAGCTCACCATGTGAGGACATCCAGGCTGCCCTGATGGACAAGGGGTATCAGGTGCGAAGAGTGACACGCCTCAGGGCGAAGCCTGCCAGGCCATATTCGGTATAGCGGCCTTTTCCGCTCTTTCTGGTGACGTTGGTTGGGCACCAACAGCTCCAGAGATTGTCGGAAGAGATCGTTTTCTCGCACCCTTCAGGTGAAAGAATGTGGCTCAGCAGTTCCATCGTTGTCAGGGTTTCGGTCACCCTTCCTTCGGGTGCTTTCGTCAGGAGCGCTGCGTCAAGAGTGGTGAACCTCACGCGTC